>KN480850.1:0-21393 GCA_000787095.1 Periophthalmodon schlosseri
ATTGCTGTGAGTTATGTGGCTTTAATGACACTGCTGCCAGTTTGATCAAAATATAGAGTTGTTAAGTGTGATGCCACTTCTGGGTCCATCAGCTGATTGAACATGTTTGAACAATTCCTCTCTTTCTAGCGACAACACATCTCACGTTAAAAAAAGACTTTAGTCGTTTAAAGCTAACAGGGTTATGAGCATGGGCCTATGGTTATAAGAGGGAGGTTGAGGTAAGAGGCTAGGCTAAACTAGTGTTAGCGGTGACAGGCAGTTAGTGAGCTAAACATATGTGTATATAAGGTAATTGTCTCTTGTTTGATGAATAAGGAACAAAAACAAAGCTAGGAGTCAGCTGTAAAATTTCTGGTTGGACCCAGATGTGACATCATCATTTACCAACTCTATAGTGACATTGCATTACATTCTATTATGACAGAGGTTCCTGAGCTGATGCTGATTTGTGTGTCTCTCCTCCCAGAGCTGTGACTCCACTCAGATCGAGGACTGTGACCTCCCCAAATCCCCGGTCTTCCCCTCATCCTCTTTGGCTCAGGTTCAAGTACAGGCCTCAGTCCATGTCCCCAGACTGGACCAGAAACTGCTGGACTCCTGTGTCACATCAGGCTTTGTCCTCTGCTCTCAGGACAGCAGCTTGCCCACCCAGAACTCCCACTGTCATCAACTCATACGCAGCCCCACCTTCCCCAAAAGTCCAGCCCTCTGCTCCACAAACCCCACACCTAAATCTAGCAAAAGACATTCACAAACTGAGATTTTAGATTTGAGCGACGACACGCAATCCGCACCAAGCTCTCCACTGTGTAAAAGTCCAGTTCTCGGGCAAACAGACTTGAAAAGTGCCTTACAATCAGAAACGGGTGAACCTACAGCGCTTGTATTGTCTTCTCAGGAAAGTTCTATGTCATTTTGTCTGGAAAAAGATGTCAGTTTGATCAAAAGCCCGGTGTTCTTGAAGACACAGCGGGGACTGGACAAAGTAGAGGAGAGCGGGTGTATAAATCCAGTGTTTAGGGCGAATAAATTGACAGAAAAGACTTGTGAAGATGAAGCTGAAGATACAGATGCAGAGGAGAAACACAACACATTGATTCTCTCTGAGAGGGAGCCAATCTGTGACATGACGCTACACTGGTCTGATGAAGATGAGGACAACACCACGGTAAGAGCATGTACTGTGACAGTGGTTAGCCTGTCTCCTGCCTCTCAGTACGGAAGTTGAGGGTAAGACTCCTGGTCTATCTGAGTGGAGTGTGCATGTCCTCCCTGTGTTATTGTGGCAGAGTGGTTACCCTGTTTCTTGCCTCTCAGTTAGAAGGTTATGTTTTAGATTCCTGATCTATCTATATGATGAAATTTAATCCTGACGCATAAATGCCCAGTTAACCAGCTGTCCTGTGCACAGCCTGTGATCAGTCCAAGTCCAGTGTTTCCAGAAGAGCGATGTGTCCCTCAAAACAACCCCCAAACTGAGAGAAAGAGCGAGGAATCTGCTCCAACACAAAATGACTGCAGGTAAATGTTGCAAGATCAAATTGTAAACATCTGGGTGTTTTCTAAAATTGCCCTTTCACACTTGTCCTAGTTTGAGCCCAGTTTAGTCCTGATGTAGACCTGGATTGGTCCTATTCTAGTCCTGGTTTAGCTCTTGTTTAGTCCAGGTTTAGTTCTGGGTTCAGTCATATTTGAGTCTCAGTTCTGATGTGGTTTATGCCACATTTGAATGTGCTTTTACATCATTTTGCATTTCAGTGTAGCATAAAAATAGCTTAGTCCTAATTGGAAAATATTGTTGTATGAGGCCACATACAAGATTATCTTCAATGTTGTGATATAAATATAATCTTGTACCTTGATTTCTTTTTCCATCCTTGTCAATCTTTGTTCTTTTCCAGAGTCTCTGGTCCCCAGTCTCATTCTGCTGCTCTGAGGGAAGCCTCCACTTTCTCTGGAGACTCTACAGCCCGGGACACGGTTCATTATTACTGGGGAGTGCCCTTCTGCCCACGAGGCCTAGACCCCAACCACTACACCAAGGCATTGTCACATATTTTCTCATTAGATATAACTGTATAGTTATGTAACTATTATGATGCAAAATATCCCTCAAATAAGAGCCTATAATGTATTAAGCTGGAATTAGACCTTAAGACTTCATTCATACAGAGTGTGGTGAACTATATAGTCTTTTATCCATACACATAGAATCATAGACTCTTACTGCATAAAGTCCCTCTCAGTGTACATACTAAAAATGTACTTGTGTGATAGGTGATCGTTGCCCAGATGGAGGTGTATGAGAAGAGTCTGAAACAGGCTCAGAGGGGTCTACTCAACAAACTGGAGTGGGGAGAGCCTGTACTGCCACAGCCTGAGGTACAACCCAGTCCTAAGGCTAGACCTGGGACTAAACCTGGGACTAAATCTGGGACTAAACCTGGGACTAAATCTGGGACTAAACCTGGGACTAAACCTGGGACTAATCTGGGACTAAATCTGGGACTAAACCTGGGACTAAATCTGGGACTAAACCTGGGACTAAACCTGGGACTAGATCTGGGACTAGAGCTGGGACTAGAGCTGGGACTAGAGCTGGGACTAGAGCTGGGACTAGAGCTGGGACTAGAGCTGGGACTAGATCTGGGACTAGGTCTGAAGTGAGACCCTGAAAGAACACATTCATTAAAGACCAAAGGCTTAGAAAGTTTGTTGTCTCATCTTTTCCAAAAGTTTTGTTGCTTTAGCTGCAGAGTGTCATGTGACTGACACCAATTAGTGTAACATTTTTGTTGAGGTAAATTTGCCTGATGAACTGTAATATGTAGCTTTTCATGTACGTATTCAGAGATCACTCTTCTCTTCTGTTCTCTTCATTTAATGATAAATGTATGCTGCAAATCCATATAGTATTAATTCTTCATAAAGCTTGATTATATGGGTAGTATTTTCAAGCAAGACGATCTAAGGAGCAGGTAGAGTTTATGGAAATGAAAATTTTATAAAAAAAAGTTTATGTAAAAAAAAAAGTTACCTTGAAATTAACCAACTTGCTTTTTAAAATGTATCTTTATATTTATTAAGAATATGCCACGTATTTGTTCCAGAAATCTTCCTCACCAGAACCTAATTCACCTGAAATTCATCTACTCACGAGGTAAGGCTTATAATACAAATGACAATGGCATATTTTAAACCATAGGTGGCAGCAGTGTATTATTTTGCATGTGTGAATTAGACTGGTTTCTTCAGTCAAATCAGCACATACTATTGCAGTTTGTGAAGCCCAGTCAGTTATGCTTTACACAAATACAGAACACGATTTCTCCTATTTGTTAAAGAGGGATTACTTTTTAACAGGTAAAGGTGAATGGCTGTTTGTCATAAAAAGTTATATAACTGTGTTTGTGATTTCAGACGCTCTCGGAGACGGAAAGGCAAACTAAAGGAGCCTGAATCCGATGAAGAGCTGGACGAGGTGGATGATGAAACGCAGAGGAGTCAGAGGGAGGGAGAGGAGGAGAGAGAGGAGGAGAGAGAGGAGAAGGGACACAAGAGCACTGGTGAGGAGACAGTGAAGGAAACAGAAGAGGAAGAGCCAAATGAGGAGCAGGCGCCTTTGAAAGATCTGAAAGAAGATGAGACACAGGTGGAGTCAGACTGTGAGGTTTGTCCAGGTAATAAATGCCCTTTGCTTCTAAAATGTCTTCTCTCTGTATTAGTTGGATGTCACTCTCTTGGGTGGAGCAGAAGTCAATATTTGTGTGTATTGAGTGTTGATTTAACCAATTACACTGAAGTGTGAACTTTCAGAAGATAATTCTTCTCTTCTCTTCTCATAAAGATGGTAACGTGTAGTAGTAGTGATAATATAGTGATAATAGAACTTGTGGATAGACTACAAGCTCTATTTTATCATGATACACGTTGCTCATAAATCGTGATATTAATTTTTTGGCATATCATCCACTCCTACATTATTTACATGTATACATCTGATTGAGCATACAAAGTTTATTTACCTTCAGTACAGGACCTGGGACCTGGAAACACGATCCCTTAAGACACTGTGATAGTGTTGTCCATTCTAGTCTAGTTCAGTCCAGTCTAGTTATACTTCCATTGTAGGGAGCATTATGATGCAGATCAAGATAACAAGAACTGAGCTGGAAGTGTTGGGGTTGCACTCCACAGAAGTGCAATTTCTCTATCAATGATCAATTGTTATGATCTTAACAATGGAAATTTTGCCTGCTCTCCTCTAAATGACCAATTTTCAATATATTTCTTGTGACCTGTTATATTACATTAACAGTTAGAGTGCATTATTCTAAATTGCATATCCGCATATTGCTGTAAATAAATAATGTTTTGTCATATTTATTTCCTCAGAAACTCAGCTCAGTGACAATGACCTCACTCAGGAACTGACCTTACCTTCTCAGGTGACTGTCAATCTTACACTTAGCACAATGTGTATTTACTGTTTATTTTGTAATATAACTTTATTGTTTTAGCCTATAGCCATAAGCCCTGAGATTGATACAGTCCAAGTAGATTCTCCAAATGTGGCTGAACCAGAACAAGCAGAGCACGAGGAACCAATGGAGATGCATCCAGAGTCACAGGAGGGTAAAATCTGCTATTTATTTATTGAAAATGTTGTAAATAATACAAAGAACTGGAGTTACATTTAGAGATACAATGTCCAGGATTATTACATTTTTTAAAGCTAGAAATGAAACTAGCCATGTTCATGAGTTCTTTACCCGTGAGTTACAACCAGAGAAGATCGTTATTTGTGTTGTCATGTGGCTTAGGGGTAGAGCCTGGTAACTCATAATATATACTAGTGGATGGATATATTCAAAACTGGATCCATACAACATTTCACACAAATTTTCCTCATTTATATGATTGACGTGTGTGTGCATATTTTATGTGACATAATAAGTCAGTTCTTTTGACTGTTCACTGACCTGAAAAAGATGATTATACTGAACTGAGTGACTTACTAACTGTTGTGTTAGAACCAAAAGAGTCACCAGAGCTGTTCTACTTCAAACCTGCAGATGTGGATTTGGAACATCACTCCTGTGAGTCGCAGTCCAGAGAGGACCCAGGACCACAGAGATCTAAGTCCCCAGAGCTGGACTTAGACCTGGCCCCTGGTCCAGAGGGTCCAGTCCAGTGCCCCATCTGCCAGCAAACCTTCCCCTCAGACCAGATCGAGATGCACGCTGCCTTCTGCGACGGAGAGCCGGCAGGGGGGGACCAAGGTGAGACTTTACTCTACTAGTGTGTCGATTACTAAGGTCACCTCACAAAGTAGAAAAGGAAGACGTGGAAGAATAAACTAGAAAAGCTTTAAAAGCTTTTAATTCATGTAATGAGCCAATGTGGCTCTCAATTTCAAATATTTTACTTTTTACACAAGGTATATTTCCACTATTCTTACCTTGTTGCAAATATACATTTCAGATGTCTAAAAGATATGTAGGGCAAGTGGGCAACCAAAAATGACAGATGGTAGCCCTGTTTAGCCCGGTTTACTACTACTACTACTTGTGCTTCTGCCGCTAGTATAGCTGATGGTAACACGACTACTTCTGCTGCTACTATTCTAACCAACTGCCTGCTACTACTAAGACCGCTTCTGCTACTGATGTTGCCACTGCATTGCTACTACGGTGTACCACAACTCATTTCTGTACTAATACTACACTCTCTCCACAAGAGCCCACTGGGGAAAGGAATGAGTGTTTATTGTATTACTGCTACTACAATTACTTGTTCAACTCTGTAAATGTTAATGCCCTTGCTGTTGTCCATACCACTACTGCTTATCTTGTAAGGTTGGGTGTTTAGTATTTGCTGACATCTAGTGGTAAAGGTGTGAACTGCAGTTCTGAAGATTACGTTGACTAAAGCTTAACAGGTGCTTGTAATGAACTGTCACTCTAAACGTTTTAGCATCACCAAAACCAAGGAGGAAAAGGACAAGACGAGGAGAAGCAGAGGACACCAATCACACAGAGTATGTCACTCTCGCTACCATTTCTATTTTATACTAAGACTATTACTCCTACCACTACACTGCTTTACTACTACTACTGATACTATCCAACAACTTGAGATTTGGGTCATACACAGAACCTTTGACACACTGGGACCATTCACTTGATAGTCTCTCATTTTATGTCTATAATCCTGGTTTAGTTTTTGTTTAAGCCTGATTTTATCCTGTCTTATTTAATACCGGATTCAGTGTTGGTATGGATATGATTTTATTTTCGTGTAGACTGGGTTTGTTGAATCTTTTTGTTAACACTGTTTAGAAATGCATTCACACTTGTCATGATCTGGTCCTGGTTGGAGTCAGTTTTGTCCTGGTGTAGGCTCTAGTCCCCATTTTAATGTAGCCTGTGCAAGGGTAAATGCACGCTAAGTACTGACGATACAGCAACTTCAGTCCTGGATTAGTTGCATTTACTACTGTTATTATTCTAGACTAGAGTAAGATTTAATGGTAAATGCTTACTTAATTGCTGTCTTGTCTTTCTCCATGCAGGCCTGGAGTGGCTCAGGAGAAGTGCTACGTGTGCCTCAGAGCGATCCCCATCAGAGAGTACAGCAAACACACAGAGAGGTGCATCCAGCGCAGAGGGCCCCGAGGAGCAGCCGTAAGAACAACACTATGTCCCTCAATGTAGTGTCACACATCTAAACACATCTGTTTAGGACATGCGGGTCTGGTCACAGGCTGCAAATCACTGCCATTGCACAGCTGTTTTGTGTTGTTTGTGAGGACCTTTTGGATTCAATATTAAATACAAATGATTAAAGTTGTAACTGCTGAGGTTGGTAATAACTATTAAAGATGTAAACCAGACTAAAACAGGGACTAAATCATGACTAAAGACTTAACCAGGACTAAACCACATACTAGATCAGAACTAAACCACGACTAACACAGGTCCAAAACTATATCATGCTAAACAAGACATTAAATCAGAGACAAATAACAGACCAGGACTGTAATAAAGTTTATACATACGGTCAGAAGCTCTGACTGGTGTAATTCATTAATTTACATTTTTTTGTTCTAAACACAGGAAAATACTTATAACAAGTATAACCAAATGGTACTTGAAAATTGTTTGTTTTCTGTTTGAAATGTATGAATCATGGAGTTGGGTTTTTCGGCCTGTGTTACAGACTGGAGGATTGCTGTCAGCTTTGGACCAATCCGAACACAAGGATTCAGGTATCTATTTAGGTATTTATTCAGACATAAAGACATGATTGTTGGTAACTGAAAGAACTTAAAGCCGCAAGATTGATGGCAAGTTTGTGAAGCCAATCTCTAAAAAATAATAGGCAAGGCAAGGTTTAGTTTATTTATAAGTTTATTTGTATAGCACAGTTCGTACACAAGGTAATTCAAAGTGCTTTACAGAATAAGAAAGACATTAAAATCACAATACAACAAATCAAAACATAAATCATCAGAAATAATCATCATAAAATTAACATTAAAGGAGAAGAGAGCAGAATAAAAACCTTTCAGTCATGTGCACAGCTAAACAGAACTGTTTTGAGCCTGGATTTAAACATTGTCAAAGAAGAGGCCTGTCTCACATCTTCAGGAAGACTGTTCCAGGTTTTAGCTGCATAAAACTGAAACGCTGATTCCCCATGTTTAGTCCTGACTCTGGGCACCAGCAGGAGGCCGGTCCCTGAAGTCCTCAGAGTGTGAGATGGTTCATATGGCACTAACATGTCGGAGATGTACTTTGGTGCTAGGCCACAGAGAGACTTCTGCACAAACAGAGCTGCTTTAAAGTCTATCCTTTGAGTTACAGGAAGCCAGTGCAGAGACCTGAGCACAGGACTTATGTGCTCGTACTTCCTAGTTCTAGTCAGGACCCGAGCGGCAGTGTTCTGGATGTACTGCAGCTGTCTTAATGCTTGTTTGGAGAGGCCATTAAGCAGGCTGTTACAGTAGTCTAACCTACTGGAGATAAATGCATGGATTAGTCTCTCCAAGTCTGGTTTTAACAGTATACCTTTGATTTTTGCAATGTTTTTTAGATGGTGAAAAGCTGCAGATGTTGATTGATTTGATGTGGCTGTTAAAGTTCAATAAGGGATTTGGAGATCATACGTTTGGATATTTCTTTCACAGTGAAACCTTGCCCTCTATCTGAAATTATGATATTAAATTCCAGAACATGATCAGTAATATTAAATAGGTTGCATTCAACATTAGAATACAAAGTAGTGGTAGTGGTAGTGGTAGTGGTAGTGGTAGTAGTAGTAGTAGTAGTAGTAGTAGTAGTAGTAGTAGTTGGTGTTTATTCATTCTGACTTCTCCCTGTTCTTCCAAAAACACACCTAATGTTGACCAAATGGACTCTTCAATTGGATTTTGTTTGCTGTGTACATATTTGACTTTGCGTTGTTCTTGTGTTGACAGAGCCTGGACCTTCTGGATCCAATGTGCAACCACAGTAAGCCATTTCTATATCCAAATAAAGTATTAAAATATTTGAGATACAATTGTAAAAACAGAAATTGACACCCAGCCGATACTAATTTGAACAAGTTTTGTTTCTGAAAAAATCACATAAATGGGACAAAAAAAAAAAATCTTTCCTGAATAGTTTTACAATGTCTTGATCTCTATCAGAACTACTACTAGTAAGTACTATAGAAACTATAATTATTTTGTGCTGAAAATTACATTCCAAAAAACATGTGTTTTGAGTGATTCATGCATATTTGAGTAATAGGGTTGTCAAAAAAGTATAGATATTAATAATGACAAAAAATAGTGTTATATACAGCTTTAGGTACTCAGTTTCTTATAAATAAAAACATGGCCGCATGGTCCAGCAATGCAGCCCTGAGTTGTTTTGGTGTTTACACGGATGTGGGGTTCAGGAGGCAGGCAAGATTCAATTTTGCTCCAGAAATCAATGGACCATTTTTTTTTTTTAATTGCACTTTACAATGAACAAAATGTCAAATAATAGTCTGTTTATGTAATATAAAACAAATACTGGAAACGCCTTTTTTAAATTGTGTCATTGTTTTTTTTTAGAGAAGTGATCGACCTGATAGACGATGTGCCTTTGATCCAAGTCAGTAACTCTCCCATTCGCTCGTTCACCTCTATCTCTGAGGCCCAGGACTGCCTCATAGAGTTTAGAACACAGCACGGCGGCAAGAGACCCAGACCTAGACCGGGGATGAAACCGGGGACTAAACGGAGGTGAGGAGAACTGTTACACATGAACTACGGTCACAAGGACAACTACAACGGTTTATAGACTTTATTACTTTTTTCCCCACAATTCTTTGAAATGGTTTATCCTGCTACCTCAAGGTGTAAGTCCAAAGCTCAGTTCAGTAACACTTTATAATTGCAACACTTTAAATGGTCTTTTAAAAAGTGTGAAGAAAGACTTAATTCATAATGAACAAATAGTTTATTAAGAATGATTCAGGCTTAGTGACTTCTTTATATTAACACCTAACCCTTTAATTAAAGAGGGATATTATGCAAAATCTTTAGCTTTTTGGAACTTTCTACTGTGATATTAAGTTTTCCCCTCATCAAAAACATGCCTGAAGAGCTTTTAGATGTCATGCATGTTTGAGTAATCTAATAATCTCTCCTGGGCCCTATTCAAACCCTCCTTAAGGTTAGCATCATGATCACTCATGCTCCCACACACCAGTTTTCCATAAATATACAAAGGCATGATACAAAACAATACATCACAAGACTTCACAAAGCTGATGCAATGCGGGATGTGCGCTGATTGTGTTGCGATATCGATATAACAATGAATACCCCATGGAAGTGCAATACCTTCTTCTAAGTAGAAAAAGTTCAATAATTCTCAACTATTTGATCATTTTGAATAAAGTCTTTGTTCATGCTTTATTAAGGCTAATTAAGGTGTAGTTATTGTAAAGTGTTCTGAAGTCATGTTTACAAATTTGCCTTAAGCCACATACTTGTTAGCAAACCAGCAGGCCCCACACTGCAGCATAGATGAGTTACTGCTCCCATCCTATAGAGGGCACTGCACACACCCAAGAAACATAAATTGTTGTCTACTTTATTTTGGTCCTGTCACTGTGTCCTTCCTAATTATGTATTATCTGTGTGTGTGTGTGTGTATGTATATATATATATATAGACCAGTCACTTTCAATATTAGAATTTTTTTTCTGACAATGTTCTTGTTCTGAATGTAAAAGGACCATGTTGTAATTTAATTTGCTTATTTCCAGTGAATAAACTGCATTACCCAATGGCCCATTGCATTACAATAGACGTTTATCATAGTCATTTGATCTCAGCTGTTTCTAAATACTATGCCTGTACATTTGTTCTGGAAATCCCAGTAGGGTCATACTGTGCAAGTGGACAATTAGTTTTCCACCCATTACTTATTAAAGGAGGAACTTGAAATAGAAGAAATCTGTTGTCAGAAAATTCAACACATTTAGAAAGCAAATAAGTCATATTCACAAAGTGCTTCTCACAATACCACAACTTCTATTATACCTTGCCTTATTAAATGGACTTCTATCAACGTATGATTTCTGATAGAGCCGCCTTATCAGCACTTTGGATAACAGTGCATTGACTAAAGGCTCCCAATCAGATGCACTGAACGGACTTAAAAAGAGAAAAAACTTTACTAACTGAAACTTCCTGTGACTTCTTTGTAGCAATGTCTGAGTTTTGTAATTGTGCTGCAACTGAACCGAAACAAAGTTTCACAGAAGAAGCCATCATGACTGTGCGTAAAGGAGCGAGGGCTGCAATGAATGAGCCACACAGAATAATAAAAAACATTTTGTACATAAAAATGAGTTGAGAGTTTGTTAATAAAGTTTAAGTCTAAAAGGGCGTAGCAGTATTTTTTGCAGTATATAGTTATGTTGTAGTGTTGCTTTGGAAACAAATCCTTACTGTATTAGGATTGTAAATGGAATAATGAATAATTGAAAGTGCTATTTATGTAGTGTCAAAAGTTTAGCAGAAGAATACACGTAACACGATTCATAACATGTTTTGGGATTTCAAAGTAAACAATTTTTTTTTAGATAACAGTGACGCGGCTCTATAATGTGGTTTAAAAATGACTTTACATTAGTGAACAGAAAGAGCATGGTGATAGGACTGTAACTGCATACAGCCCTCTTCACATATTATTGCCATGAAAATATGAACCATTTTAGAGATTTAGTCACCATACTATTTTCATCTTTTTCCCTGCTGTAACATTACTGAATAAAGTCATTTGCACAATTATAAAACAGTAGGGCCTTGAATTTCTTTATTTTATTTTAAATGATTCTGACTAGTCTAGTAATTATATAGGTACTTAAAGATCTCCAGTTAATCAGTCCACAGATGCCTATTGTTGGGTTTAATCTTTTGACTTCATGTGTTGAATTGTAGAACAGTTTCACTTCTACATTGTATAGATGTGTGATAAATGTGTGATTAAAAAAGGAATGTAAAAACAGAACAAAGACTGTATGATCCAGCTTTTTTTGGTCCAGTATTGATAGTCACTTCTGGGCCTTAGTGCTTAACAGTATTTACAAAGAAAACATATCATCAGATCCAGATATGCTGTTGTTTTTTATCAGTAACTCTGCAAACTTGATGAGACTGGCTATAACGGCTATGGCTATAATGGTCTTCTAATAGATTATTGGCAGGCCTAACCTTCATCCGTTTTCCTGAGCCAAAACCAGATCCAGTACATTGTTGGTCAGTATCCGTATCAGCACATCTCTAAAAGGACAGAAAATTCATAAACAAATATACAACATGTTACTACCTCTGTTCTCAATTATGTAAAGCTGATGTGTTTGTAACTGGCTGCCATGCAGCCAAGATTTATTCATATTTTTAGATTGAAATTTCAAAACAATTGCAAACATTTTACATCCTAAAGCACAGGGCACTTTATGTAATACACAACCAGTCAAAAGTTTGGGCACACTTTTTCATTTAATGTTGTTTTGTTTTCATATTAGATTCTCACTGAAGACATCAAAACTAACACATATGGAATGTAGTAAACAAAAAGTGTGAAGTGACTAAAAACATGTTTTAAATTTTAGATTCATCAAAATGGCCTCCCTTTGCTTTGATTTGCTTTGCACACACTAATGAGCCCTAACTAAGTACGGCTGTGAAGTGAAAACCATTTCAGGCGACTGCATCATGAAGCTCGGCAAAAGGTGGCTGCTTAGAGGAACCTGGATCTAGAATATAAAACAGGTTTAAAGTAGTAGTTTAAAGTTTACCTTTTTTTCTTTGCTACATAATTCCACACATCTTGCTTCATAGTTTTGATGTCTTCAGTATGTATAGAAAATGCAGAAAGTAGTGAACACAAAGGAAAAAACACTGAATGAGAAGGTGTGTAAACTTTTGACTGGTAGTAAATATGAAGTTACCACTTAGAAAAAGCCTTTAACAAGGTCAACCCAAAAGCAGCTGTTTGTGAGTGGATGTCTCGGGAAGTTGTACAAGTTAGGCCTGTTTAGCTGCTCCGATCTTGATCACACAGACCAGCTCTTCAGGCTTATTCTTAGGCCAAACATGCACAAAGTACAAAATAGCTTTAAGTGAAATGAATTAACTGTAACTATTTGTTTTTCCAGAACTACCATAAAGGAAATTAATCAGGTCTAAATTGTAACTATGAAATCTGGAACTGAACACTTCTGAACCAGGACTGAAACAGGACCAACCCAGCTAATGTAGTTCTAAACCAGAACTTTGTGGTACACTCTGGGTCAGTACTACCTAGAAATATCATTATTGTCATATTTTTTTAAAACAGAAAGTTAAAGTGCATATGACAGTTTTGGTGGTTTGGTGATATATTTATCATAGTTTTAAATCAGTTAATTGACAGTTTGTGGAAAAAAAGTGGAGAGATCTACAACAGAATCTCTCCACCTATGTCATCAACACCAAAAATTCAATCCAAAAAGCAGGGACAGTTTACGCAAAAGTAAAACATTTTTTTCTGTCAGTTTAAACATTCATTTAACAAAATAAAGGTGCAGCCATTAATTATTAGTCTAGTCATAGCTGTTGTGTAATTTTGCTTTGACCTGTGTTAACATTCTACACTGTAATTAACCGTTTTAAACTGTTGATTACAGTACATTACACAAGGTCCCTAAAGTATGGGCAGGATTCTCAAGTTTGAATTTACGATATAGTACAATATTTATTCTCTTTAAGCACATGTGTTTGGGCATGTCTTTGTCTCATGACAGAGGGGCCTGAGTTCTACAGTCTAATTAACCTAGTTCTCTGATTTTAACAATGCTGGACATGGCTCTTTACTGGATTTATGTTGAGAAAAACAAGGAACGAAGGTCTCATTCATCAAATGTGGCTCTGACTTTGTCTCTCCATTCATAAGTGTAATCTTTATATTGGGTGCAAATGCTTATATTTTCTTTTTAGTCCATAGTATGCACTGTGCAACAGTATTAGTAATCGGCTGGTAAACCTTTATTGCTAATAACCTACCTTTGCCAACACTGGAAGCAATATAATCTGTCAGATATGTTTTCTCAGAGAAATCACCATTGTATTAGTACTGTGTTCTTGCAAAGCTGTCACCATATTTGCTGAAAAGGTGCAATGGGTTAATTGTGTTGTTGATTTGCAGATATCTGCTGCTGTGGCTACTGGTCATCTGAACTTTATTCTCTCATGAACTACACACTGAGACTTAGTGGTTAGTAAAACACCTTAAAACACTGCATTATAATGAGGGGATAGTTGTCATTATATTCTGCTTCCAACAAAAGCCAATCTACACAGACAACACATATCCTCTTTGATAATGTCCTTTTAACTCATGATTATATTTAATATCACTGGTCACAACAAGGTGGCTTGTCTTTCTTTTTTGTTTTTGTTGGTAGTATTTATTTCTGAAATAGGAACAATTCAATTAATGATTGCACTTTTTGTTTTCAGATGTCCAGAGGCTCTGGGTGTTCAAGTGAAGTAAAAATATTGTCAATTTATTTATTTGTTGAATTTGGGGTAATTTGTTCATTTTCAATTTGTTAGTAAGTAATAAAAATAAGACAATACTGAAATGCATTGTTTCAAATGTGTACAGTTCACATAATGGGACTACTTTATGTAAATGTTATAACTGAGACTTACAGAAGTGAAACAATACATTGGTATGTGACCTGTACATTAAGTGTGACAGTTAAATTGACTGTCACATTATTAAACATATTTTAATGTGTGTTCAAATATGTACATGTCCTGCAATCGAACTGATAAATGTGGGAAAGGTATTGTATAATTGTTGCATGGATTTGTATTTTTAATAAAAGTCATTGTTTCTAAGCCACTGCGTATAAAAGTTTTATTTTGAAAAGCACAATAACCTTTAACGGTATAGAAGCCGTACAATCACCAACAGTAGTAGGTGCACTTGCATATGGTAAGAATCAGTTCTTTCGTCCACTGTAGGCTTGCCGTAAATATACAGCTTCGTGCCTGCTCTTTACCGTACATTAAGGTTTTTGTTTTTATTTTTATTTTTATTTTTTTTGTTTTGTTTTGTTTTTTTTACCGTGTATGTAACGGTTCTTCCAAAAATTCAGAAAATTAGAAAAAACTAGGCAAGATTTTTAGAAAAATCTTAAATATAATGATGATAACTATATAAAAATAACCTGTCAAATGCACTTAAACTCACCCGTATTGGTGTTTTTCTGACATTACTTTAACGACCTAAACCTGATCACCACATTTGAAACTAAAACGTTGTTATTCGAGAGATTTCCTTGTGTAGTGGGCCAATACCTCATCAACCACAAAATATCGGAATTCTTAACTGTAAGAGTAAAAATACATGACATTTCGTGTAAGTACATTTATAGCCCGAGTCCTATATTTTTGTACTTTCATTTTTGCGAATGGACGAACTGCCGCGACAGGGTCAAATTACGGGAATTCTTTCATACATTGTATTGTCATAGA
The DNA here is from genome assembly GCA_000787095.1 of Periophthalmodon schlosseri. Taxonomy (NCBI): domain Eukaryota; kingdom Metazoa; phylum Chordata; class Actinopteri; order Gobiiformes; family Gobiidae; genus Periophthalmodon; species Periophthalmodon schlosseri. The sequence goes on from KN480850.1 coordinate 15,083, forward strand.
AATAATGGACGGATTCACCTCTTTGGTACTATTTCTTCTGTTGCGTAAAGCGAACCGGCCCGTGCGTAAAGGCGCATTAAAAGACTATCCCGCCTCTGTATGAGCGCATCCTCCTGCACTGCCTCTTGGTCAAATGGGCGTGAACCTATTTCCAAAATGACAGAGCCAGTGAGCATCAAGGAAGAGACGCGTTGAACGGAGCACGGTTACGACTACAAGGTAAAGTATTTCATTATTAACTGTTGAAATACTAGAACAGCGACAGTGAGTGGGAATAGATTTGAGAAAGCGTTAAATAGAAAGGAAAAAAAACTTCAAAACGACTTTTCGTTAAACATTTTTGATTGAACTAATACTGTCTTTGTGAAGTAAAGTTAATTTACTAAACTACTATATTACTATTATTATTTTTACCTATTTACCTATTTTTATTTATTCTGACTCTTGGAAATGCCTCATACGCTCCCTTTAATGACGAGAAGTGAAGTTGTGACATAGTTTACGCACGTCGCTCTGTGGGGTGCGCTCGTGAACCAACTGGTTTGGTTTGTTCCTATCGCTTCGGGCTCATGTTTAGATACTTGAAAATGTCCACACCGTATTTACCATCGCACCTATATTTCCTTTCAATGGAAAATAGGCTACGCGTTTTCAATGGAAAGTAGACTACGCGTCTTTAATAAAAACATTCAAACTATAAGTGAATATCGTGCAGTCCTGTGAATTCTAAATTCTAAATTCTAAAATCTAAATTTAGGTTGAAGGCAAAAATGTTAAAACACAGTATTAAAGCAAATTCACTGTTTTTGAAAGAAATATCCAAACTTATGATTCACAAATACGGAATCTTATTATTTTATGCTCCACAAACTTTCCATATTAATCTTGTGGCTCAAAGTCCTTTCATCTGACAACAATCAAAAAATAATTTCCCCTTAATTTAAGTTGACAGAAGACCTATCTGACAGTTAAACAGCAAATTCTACCATAGAATTCTGACCTGTCCTCCAGCTCCATTTTAAACTATGGAATGTTGTGAGGTCATGTGAATTCAAGCTATTCATGAAAATCGATTCCATTTTCTTTATTAATTTGTTCAAAACTCAACTTAAACTGTGTATAAAAGTATACTGTAGACTTTCTCGTCTCATCTGGGCATGTCCAAACTAATTCTTTGTTACTGTTTTGTGAGTTTTGTTGTTTGTTTTGGGCGTGTTGTGAATAAAATAATTTCTCTGAAAGTAGGCTACTTTTCTTTGATTTCAGCCGGGCCAAAACTTAAACCTGTATATGATAAATGCCAACATGCCTTGTTGTAAGATATGTAATGACTAAACAATCTGGTATTTAGAAATGCGCCCTGACAGTTATCAAGCAACTTCTTCTAGCCTTCTTGTACCTTTACAACTATTACTCATAAAATTACCACTTATATTCCAGGGTTAGGCTATTACTAATCGTATAACACACACATTTAGAAACTTGTAACAGAAATTTGTAATATGCTTAATAAGGCACTTGATATTAATACTTCTACCATGGCTGTGTCATTGAGCTTGTACCTCACTGTACTAAGTTAAGATGCTTTATTTAAAATGTGGAACTAAAAACTAAAGTCACAAGTTGCTGACCAAGGTGACCTTCGTGACAGAGCTACAGAAATATTTAGGTTTGATAAACACTTTCACTTTCAGTTGTGGTCAAAGTTAGTGCTATTATGAATTAACCAGTTCTCTTCCGTATCCTTTTCTCCCTCACCAAATGACTTAACACCATTTTTTTTCTAGTTTTGTTATTTTGATTAAAAAAAATTGACTTCCTGGTTGGACACAGGCAGAAGATGCTATTTCCTGTATTTTTGTACTTTTCTTCCCAATTTTTTTTTCTACAAACTGACACTTAACTGATGTAAAACCTATAATTGATAAATATTTACAACAGGTACTATCCCACCAAACCAAGTAATAATAAGAAAAACACTTAACATTGCACTTTAAATTCCTCAAAAGTCGCCTATAAACAATAAGCTGAGAGCCATGAATAGGGAAAACTTTTAGGAAACTGGACTAACATTTCAGGGTCAATTTACCTGAAAAACCTGTGCCCTCAACTCCGCCCACTTCAGGTCACATTATATGTGACAGGAGAACTAAACCAGGATTTAACTAGACCTATCTGAAGTAAGACTAAATCAGGACTGAACCAGGACTAAACCAGGTCTAGCACAGAGTTAGTAGTAGTAATAGTAGTAGTAGTAGTAGTAGTAGTAGTTTAAATACTGCACTTCATTGACATAATGTGTTTTTTTCAGATGAGCAAAGATATGCAGAGAAACAGCCAGAACGGCAGAAATCACAGAATGAGTGAAGACGAGACTCTGGAAAAGGTAAATCAAACTTTACACATAAATCATAGTATCCCATATGAGAGGGAATTATTGTCGTTTCTGTCAGTAGCGACACACAAACTGCCTTATGACCATAGTTAACCAACTTATCATCATAATGAGATGGTATAGCAGAGGTTAATTTCTTTTGGTATTTTTGACAACATCCAGTGGTGTAAGTGCAGATTTCAACTGAACACGAGGAATACACAAAATATCGTTAACAAAATCACAATTTGAATCTGCGAAATGATCAAATCGCAACGCTGCATTTATTAAAGCAATCTGCAAACCCTATAGTTTCGACCTCTACAAACATGTTCTGAAAAGTATGTGATACTTGTATTAGTTTAGCCATTAAAATTTCATTTTTTTCTCCAATGCTAATGGTCCTGTATGCTGTTAAAATGTGCACTGTAAACTGAATCCTGACTTAAAAACATACATCGTAATTCAAATCACATATATGTATCAAATTGCATTCAATTTTTTTTTTTCTAAAATTCTTCAGACCTGCTCAACACCTCACACACTAATCCTGATGACGGTGTTGAATTAAAATTTTGGTTATATTTTGACAAAATGAAAAACTCAAATCAAGATCTTATGGCAGTGCCCAAATTGTCCCCCATTTAATTTCACTAAATTTGCTACTAGAATAATATTGTTTATCGTGATAAAGAGGATTGACAGTAATCATTCATGTCACTTATTATATAATCGTGATAATCGCCAACAAAAAATAATCGCCATTGTGTCACCAGAATGTGCAGAAAAAAAACTACTTCTCTCTGATGATCTCCTCTAGTTCACTGTTTTTTTCACTTATAACAAAATACAATACTTCAACAGTTTCTAGTTCACGTTTTTTTCACTTATAACAAAATACAATACTTCAACAGTTGCTTAAATATGGAAACTATTCATCGTATTAAAATTGTAATTATTACAGAACACTTTTAAACTGTCGGCAACAATAATTATCATGATATAATCGTTAATCACAATTATTTTGGCCATGATAATCGTAACACCAAATTTTAATATCGTCCCATGTCTACTTGCTACACACCTTTTATTACAACTCTTCGCGCAGATCATTTAATCCTTTTTGGCCGAGGGTTTGTTGCTAAATTCTTGCTTAATGTCAGATCTCCTCATTGCATGAAGCACATAAAGTTTCTTTACCAACAAGTTTCAACACACTTTCTGCTGTAAATTTCATTAATTCATTTATAAAGTCTGGCAATGCACAAGACACAATTTTTAGCACAACAACAATACACAACAATAGCCAGATGATACTGTGTCCTGTCGGGATAAATGTATGGCGAGTGAGAGAGTGGGCATTGTCCCTGATGAATGGTAACGTCAGTTGTAGTGTTATTAGCGTGTCGTTTTATTAGCCAAGGATGTTTGCTGTAGAATTGACCACATGCTAAAACTATAGTATCACTAAATTCGACCTTTCCAAATTTCTGAATACTTAAATATAAATGTAAATTACAGTATATTGTGTAAAAAAGCTGTTTCCTTAGTACAGAACTCGAGATTGAAATTTTTGTATTGTAGCAAAAAAAAAATTCTGTGGCAATCTTGTTTCCTCCTGACATCTGAAAAAAAAATCCAGATGGGTTTGTAATTAATCACAAATCTCAACCTCAAACGAAAACAAAAGATTTTTTTTTTCCCTAAATCCTACAGTTAATTTATACTTTGTGTGAAGTGTGTCACAAATTTTACCTCTGTTTAAATTATCAGTCCTTTTTTATTCATATAGGCTTTTAATCCCTAAAACTATTCACTGATAATCCTAGTGTTCTTACTAACAGACAGATCATATATATAACATTGCATGTAATAGTGTAATAAAAAAATGATAATACTGCATTTATTCTGCTTCATATGCGTTTTATTGTAGTATTTGATCGTCAGTACTTTTCCAGGGGGCTTGGCTCAGGCTGGGTTCAGACCTGTGTCCTTGGTCACGCCTGTCTGTTGTCTCCTGTCTCCACATGTTTTATACATGCCATCCACGTTTACTATCATCCATTCTTCTCCTCTCAATATACACTGCCTGGCCAGTCGCCACCTAGATTTAACTAAGCAAATAGGTTGCTGCAGTTGGTCAGGTCTAGGTTCAGCAACAGTATGTGCTCAAAGAATGAGGTCAGCTGACCACCTGAATATACTGAATGACCAGGTTATTCCATCAATGGATTTTTTCTATATGCACAGCCATATTCCAAGGTGACAATGCCAGGATTCATCGGGCTCAAATTGTGAAAGAGTAATTCAGGGAGCATGAGACATCATTTTCACACATGGAATGGCCACCACAGAGTCCAGACCTTAACCCCATTGAGAATCTTTGGGATGTGCTGGAGAAGGCTTTGTGCAGCGGTCAGACTCTACCGTCATCTATGCAAGATCTTGGTGAAAAATTAATGCAACACTGGATGGAAATAAATCTTGTGACACTGCCAGAAGCTTACAAAACAATGCCACAGCGAATGCGTGTCGTAATCAAAGCTAAAGGCGTCCAATGAAATATTAGAGTGTGACCTTTTTTTTTTTTTTGGTGGCAACTTTTTTTTTGGCCAGGCAGTGTATTATATGCATGTAACCTAAACTGTAATCGACTATCTGTATTCGTTTGACCTCAGTCACAATATTCAACATTTTTTGTGTTGATCATGACAGGACACATCATAAAAAACAAAACATATAAATTCAGTTGATTTAGAAAATGTGCTCACTCAACTGGAATATTTCTGCTTGAATTAAAAACATAAAACAAATATATTGAAATTCAAATCCAAAAATTGTTCAAATGTAACTTTTTGTCTCGTTCAGGTGGGGCGTTTCCTGGAGCCTTTCCGTCTCTCTCCGGACACACTGCAGGACATTTCGTCTCGTTTGACCCAAGACATGATCAAAGGTTTGGACCGACATTCACACCACAGGGCCCCGGTCAAGATGCTGCCCACCTTTGTCAGAGCTACGCCTGATGGGACAGGTAACACTGCTACTACTACTACTGCTAGTACTACTGGGAAAGGCAAGTTTATTTGTAAAGCACATTTCGTACACAATGTAATTCTGTGCTTTGCAGAATAAGAAAGAAATTAAAATCACAAAACAAACAAATCAAAACATGAATCATCATAAAATTAACATTAAAAAAGATGAAGAGTGCAGAATAAAAACCTTTCAGTCATATGCACACCTAAACAGAACCATTTTGAGCCCGGATTTAAATATTGTGGAAGACTGTCCAGGTTTTAGCTGAATAAAACTGAAACACTGATTCTCCATGTTTAGTCCTTAGAGAGCAAGATGGTTCATATGGCACTAACATGTCGGACTTTTGCACAAGTAGAGCTACTTTAAAGTCTATTCTCTGAGCCACAGGAGCCAGTGCAGAGACCTGAGCACAGGACTTATGTGCTCGTACTTCCGGGTTCTAGTCAAGACCCAAGCAGCAGCGGTCTGGATGTACTGCAGCTGTCTTAATGCTCAGTTGGAGAGGTCCGTGAGCAGGCGGTTACAGTAATGTAACCTACTGGAGACAAATGCATAGATAAGTCTCTCTAAGTCTGGTTTAAACAGTAGACTGTACCTTTGATTTTTGCTATGTTATTTAGATGGTACAAAGTTGCAGATGTTATAGTTCAAGTTCAAGTTTGAGTCAATTATTATCCGTAGATTTCTAGCCTGATTTGAAGGTTTTAGAGAGAGAGACTGGAGGTGACTGCGGACACTTTCTTTTTGTTTCTGTGGGAGAGTATGACTTCAGACTTGTCTGAGTTTAGCTGGAGAAAGTTGTTTTGCATCCACACACTGATCTGTTGGATGCAGTGGCAGGGTGAATCCACTGGTCCATATTAACCTGCTACCAGTGAGACATAGATCTGAGTGTCAT
>KN480854.1:0-10374 GCA_000787095.1 Periophthalmodon schlosseri
TTGCTGTGAAGTTGTAAAGTAAGGGAGGTGGAATGGTAAGAGGTTAAACACTACACAAATAAAATGAATACTTCACCAGACACTTCTGTGTTTAGAAAGAGACATGTTTGTGCCTCTATGCTAACGCTAATGCTAATTTTGAGGCATAATAAATGTTAAAATAACACCACAAACTTCAGTATTCTACATATAACAACAACTGGGTAGTTTTTTTTTATTAATTAGAACCTTAATAAAGTTGTTTATTTTATGTTTTCCAATTTTAATAAAAGTGACTGTTAGCTTTGAGACGGTGAGCTAGCTAGCATGCTGCCTATTATTTTGGGCTAGCAACAACTGTAAAAGCCAAACCCAGCCAAATATCGCGTTAGTTATCAATTTCTGTGACCTAAATTGTTGTGTCTTAAAAAAGAAGCCTTATCTCGACTAACCACAGCAACAAAAAAGAAAAAAAAATCCAAGACTTGACGTTTTATTTACATTATCCTTTAATTTGAGATGGTAATGGCCGTACATGTTTTAACACTAGTCCATCTTTCCATCGTTACTTACAACTATACAAAGCATGCAAAAGTCATTTATTCCATTTTCGTAGCTGGATTTGTGCGATTATGACAGGATGCAGACGTTATATACATTAGTTTGCATTGCTATACATTTATTCTATACAAAAGGATGCATTCATTCAAGTGTAATTCCCCCTGACATTTTGCCTGTAACTAACATGAAAATAACTGCAAGGTGGAAGCAAAACAAGTGATCGTCTGCTGCTTTCTGAATAGGTTGCGTTCACGTCATTTCTTAATACTCAAAGGGTTCCTATGGTCTAAAATTAAGAACAGGTCAAATCTTTTTAGATTTCGCCGTTTAAAAATTGTCAAATTGTAAATATTCTGACCTGGATTATGGTTCATACTTCTGATATTACTGGTTAAACTTAACATTACCCTAACAAAAATGGGTAAAAAGGCTTCTTCAAATTTCCTGTTACTTATTTATTTATCTTTTGAAACTTGTTCCATTTTTTACTCTCATAGAATTAGTTGTTGTGCCCATAGACTGTATAAAGAAGTGGACTAAGTGAGTGTGACGTCACCCACAGCGTTCGGCTCCAGTCAGATGAAGATCATCGAGGCCAGAGCAGTTATAGGGGCCAATTTGGAGCCGAGTTCCATATTTGGAATTCCGACCGCGAGTATCGTAGCAACCAAAGAGCCAATCCAGAGAAAGGCTGCTGAAGGTAACGCCCCTTCCCGCCCGCACCGCTGGTTTAGCAGGGAGCGGGCGCTTAGCAACACTGTCAATCAAACCTGTTGCTTACGCTAGTGGGAGCGACCTCAGGGAAAGAAGGCGCCTGATTTGTCTCTTATTAACGTTCATATCTTGATTTACGGACACAATAGCGAAATAAAAATACTAGGATCATGTAGAGCGGGTTAATACGAACATTTTAAGACCAAAATAACGAGTCTGACAGCAGCGGTTACAGAGAGAGGGTCGAAATATTCTCACTTCCTATTTGGAACACGGCGGCTAGCGGGTTAGCTATGTCCATTTATATACACAGTCTATGGTTGTGCCTGAAAAAACAGTGAAACAAAACAAGTTAAACATTTGTGAATTTGAACGCAACCCATTTAAGCATTTGTGTCGAGTTATAAAGTGAAAAACATTACAGAATATCACCACTGTACACACACTCCTCTCTTTAAGGCCCAAGGCTAAACAATAAATAACATTTATACAAAAAAAAAATAAAATAAAATCAGCATTCATTTAAATCAAGTAGTTCAAGTTAAGTAAGTTGTACATACAGAAAGCAAAGCAAAATAGCACTGGTATCTTAAAAGTGCAGTACGTAACTTTTCTGGAGTAGTTTTTGCTTTGCCTAGAATGTTCCGCAGTATGGCATTAAAACAGGTGTTTATACTGCTCAAAGACACCTTGAAAAACATGATCTGTAACTTGGTTGGCTTGGTGGCGTCACTTACCCGTCTCCAAGGAGATGGATAAGTTTAAGTTCCAAACTGTGGAACATTCCAGCGACAAAGCAACAACATCTCCATGGCGACAAGCAGCGTACAGCGGATCCTCCACCAGAAAAGTTACACAGTGCATCTTTAAAACACTCTGGTCTTCCTCGTTTTAAAACAAGATCCTTCTATGGCGTTCCCTTCCAATGTGGCAGACACCTCAACAATGGTGTATGTATATTAAGTTTAATATAACTCTGAGCTAGACTTACAATTTACAATCTGGTTACAATCCACATAAGATTTTAGCACTTTAACTAGCAAAAAATGCAGAAAATTGGCTAAATAAATATCAACCAAAAGCACCAGTTTGTTGGAATTCCACAATCATTGACGAGTTCCCCAGGTCTGTGTAGAAAATCAGCATTTAAAAGAAATAAACAAGACATTATACAAGTTAAACCCTGTGATACTTGGCTCAAAATGTGTCAGACTAGAGCAGTGGTTCTCAAACTGTGGTGTGCGGGCTTCATCCGGTGATAGCCTTTTGGAGTTAATGTCCAGTCTTTAATCATTAAAATTATTTATTATTCTATTTAATTACATTGTTTGATCAGTGTCGGTTTAAGACTGCACTGGACCAGCTGTAAAACTGGTTTAGTCCCAGTTTAGGCCTAGTTCAGTCCTAGTTTAGTTTTATGTTAGTCCTGGTTTAGTTTTTAGATTAGGTTTACTTCTGGCTCAGATCCATCTTAGTATGGACCTTTTATTTGTCCTATATTAGACCTGGTTCTGCCTAGTTTAGATACCCAAATTTAACCTGGTTTCCTGTAGATCCTGTAGATCCTGTTTAGTCCTGCTTTAGTCCTGCCTTAGGCCTGCTTTAGTCCTGCCTTAGGCCTGCCTTAGTCCTGCTTTAGTCCTGCTTTAGTCCTGCTTTAGTCCTGCTTTAGTCCTATATTCGACCGTTTTTACCAAGTTTAGACACCCAAATTTAACCTGGTTTCCTGTAGATCCTGTTAAGTCCCAGTTTAGTCCCGGTTTAGTCTTGGTTTAGAATTAAGCTAATTTATGTCCCCTGAGTACCCAGCATGAATCCGAATATTTCCAAGAAGAATCATGTGAAAAGTTTGAGAATCGCAGCATCCTTGGTGGACATTTTGTGAAGAAGTAAAGTGAAAATGTGTTTTACAAATGAACCAGCTTCTGTCCATATCCTCAAAGTCCAACCTCCTACATTCTTAGACTGTATTTCCGTATTTATGAATGACTTTATTTCACGAGGAGCTGAGGCCAGAATCGGACTCCGCGCTGCCGGCCCGGACTTTGGAGGTGGTGCACAGGCCCACAGAGGAGCAGGGGATGGAGTAACAGGAGCAGGTGGAGTTCTTCAGCGTCTCCTCTGTGATCACCTCCCCCAGAGAGTGCTGCGCCTCCACCTGGAAGAAGTCTGGCTGCTCTACTTGGTCCTCACCAATTCTACAAAGATAAGAAGGAAAAAAAAAACATCAGATTTTAAGAAAACGGGAAAAAGGGCTGAGAATCTATGCCTTTAGAACTGTTTATGTAATATCTGCGTAATCCCTCGGTCGTCCAGGTCTGATCCATAGTAAAACCCAAAAGTAAAATCTGTCAACTGGACTCACTCCTGCAACTTTTAGTCCAGTTGACAGATTGTACTTTTGGCTTTTAACGTTTATGTAATGTAATTTATCACATTGCGCCAACAGTTGCAATCCATGAGTTTTGGAACGATGACAAATAGGAACTGTTGCCATAGCGATTCGCAATTCAAAACAAAACATTATACCATTTGACTGGGGGTAAAAAAAAAGTCATCGAAAAGTTGCATAAAACGGGAAGCTGAATGGTTAAAAGTTTAAAGGGCCCATTTTACGCCATTTTCTGATCTGTGTTATAATGTTTCCTCATTTTGTTTCATTCACATGTTTAACACACAAACCCTGCATATTTAGGTGCTTCTCTCAAACAGAAAACGCTCTGTTCCACCTTGTGATGTCATGTGGTAATACAGGAAGTGCTCCACTGTGTTTTTAAACTCCACACAGCTTCACTTGAATCATTTGGATGATTTCAGTCATGGAATTGCCAATGTTTACTGAACTAAAGGTAAAACGGAGCTGTTAACTTGAAAACTAACACTTTGTGACATCATAAGGTGGAACAGAGCATTTTGAGCTTTGGAGATGTAGACAGACTAATAATAAAGTGTTTAACTTGAAACTAACACTTTGTGACATCATAAGGTGGAACAGAGCATTTTGAGCTTTGGAGATGTAGACAGACTAATAATAAAGTGTTACTCAAACATGTGTGAGGCGGTAACGTCGTTATAACACGACTTAAAGCTCACCAGAGTCAGTTTTGCGTAATATAGGACCTTTAACTTTTGCCTAATCGTAGATGTGTGCTCAGTCAAGTTGCAAAATTGATTTATTTTCATTTTTATTATTATTAATTTATTTTACGTCTATCTTTGGGTTACCGAGACAAAATATACATTTTTTTTTAATGGTCAAAAGATTAATAAAACCAAAACAAAGTTGGAACCACTGAATACATCTATACACATACTACTATATTCTAGAACAAACACACTACATAAACTAAAGATGGTATATTCAGAGAGAGAATAGGAGTTTTTATGAATAATTATAGTAAAAGCCAAAGTTAAATCGGTCTATCTATGAATAATTATGTTTTTAGGAATTTAATCTGATGAAAAGAGGCTACCGTAAGCTTTCATTTGATATAACATGATGCAAAGAACAAAATTCACTTCTGGGAAAAGTAAGTTTACCTACTTAAAAAAAAAAAAAATTATCACATAGGCTTTTTAGATTCTCAGCCCTTGTAATAAACCTTCCATCAAAACACAGACATTTTAAAATAGTGATATGTCAAGATGCAGTGTGCAGTATCAAAAATATCCAGGCCAAAGTAGGAACAGCACAGTTAAATAAACAAAAAACCTGTCAGAGAAGAAGCGTGACTGTGAAGAAGACCAGTCCTTTAGCAAAGCAGCTTGGGCTTTAGCTAAACACTGCTAAATCTCATTATGCAGACTCAGGTTAAACGTGTTTGACAACCTCACATGACCATCAACCACAAACGTAAACAAGGCGCTAAGTGTTAGTGAGAGCGATGACCTGCTTCGACGCCGCAGACAAGTTTGAACACGAACTGATCAGATGCTAACGAGGTATCAATATGCTAATGTATGTGCTAAATTTAGGTTTCACAAGCAGTTTTAGGTTTCAAAGTGAATTAGGGTAAAAGTTAAAGTGCCCATATTACAGTATTTTCTGATCTATGTTTTAATGTTGTTTCCTCGTCACAAACAGACCTGGAGTCGTGTTTTGTTTCATTCACACATGTTTAACACACAAACCCTGCATATTTAGGCTGAGTTCCTATTCAAAATGGAAACACTCTGTTCCACCTTGTGATGTCATGTGGTAATACAGTAAGTGCTCCACTGTGCTTTTAAACTCCGTAGATTTAGAAGATTTCAGTCCTGGAATTACTCATCTCTACTGAATTTAAGGTAAAGAATTAGCTGTTAACTTGAAAACTACCACTTTCATGACATCACAAAGTGGAAAAGAGCATTTTGTGCTTCGGAGCGGTAGATAGACTAATAATAAAGGGTTACTCAGACGTGTGAATGAAACAAAACACAACTCCAGGTCTGTTTTTGAGGAGGTAACAACATTATAACATGGTCTACGGCCAATCCCCGTCTCAGTAAAAGCAGTTAGTTTGGAGCAGAGTTCAGATTTTGGAGGAAGAAATTTGACTTTTATGTGTGAAATGGTAAAAATCAAAAGCCTGGATTGTTTATGTTCAGGAAATTAATACTAAAAGGCATTATTTGGTTTAAATATGAGTCTAAAATCGGGATTCATTAATATGAGGAGAAAAAAGCCCTAATTAGGTTTGTCAACAAAAAGATATCGATCCAAAGACATTAGATAATCATTTGTTCAGGTATCAATAGTGGAAAAAGTATTTCAACCATAGACTGTATATATAAATGGACATAGCCAACCCGCTCGCTGGTAAATAGCAGCAGCAAACAGGAAGTGAGCATGGGCGCGCTTCCGGTTCCATCGACTCCAATTCACTTTCTATTGAAAAACTGTGGCCCCTCCCTCTGTAACTGCTGCTGTCAGACTCGTCATTTTAGTCTTAAAATCTTCGTATTAACCCGCTCTACATGATCCTGGTCTTTTTATTTCGCTATTTTGTCTATAAATCAAGATATGAACATTAATAACAGACAAATCAGGCGTCTTCTTCCCTTGAGATCACTTTTGCTAGCGTTAACAACAGGTTTGACTGACAGCGTTGCTAAACCTGGCTTCGAATTGGCTCTTTGGTTGCTTTGATACTCGCGGTCGGAATTCCAAATACAGAACTCGACTCCAAATTGGCCCCTATAACTGCTCGACCTTCGATGAGCTTCATTTGACTGGAGCCGAACGCTGTGGGCGACGTCACACTCACTTAGTCCACTTCTTTACACAGCCTATGGTTTCAACTTAGAACTAGTATAAGAATAAATAAAAATAATTGCAAGTTATTTCCTTAGTATTGAATTTTTTTCCCCAAGTTTGAAATTTTAATATCGTGACAACACTGGTGCGCACAAGGTGGAACTATCAATATGCAGTGGACGACTCATTCCAAACATCTGAGTGAATAAAAAAACATTGAGTCTCATGCAGTCAGTTCTTCATATGAGGTTTTGTATCATCGCATCGCCCATAAACACATAAAATACATAAAAATAAGCAGGGTAAAATGATTGACAGGGCAGTTGACCGATCATCTTGTAGAAAAATTATAATTCGAATTGTCAATGTCAGTCGTATTATTCCAGTTTTACAAAGCAAAGAAGCGACTGTTTTTGGAGACGTTTTCGTGACAAGTCAACCGTCTGGCATCATCACATGGGAACGTGCTCGTTCCGGCTGCATTCTAAGCTACGGCAGATATTAAAGCTGGTGTTGTTCATTCAAAACACCTCAGGCTACGATATGAGTTTTCAAGAAGATGCAGAGACAACAACCAGAGAAACATTACGGGATCAGGAGAGCTCGAGTCAAAATATGCCACCAAGCAATCACAAATTCTGCAATGGAAAGACAGAGGTGTGATATGAGGCAGTGCACGTGGGACCGTCACGGAAAACAATGTAATGCTACAGAAATATCCCGATAAACGGTAATATTGAAACTACTGTGAGCTTTATGTTGTCGCCTGGGATCCAGAACACACACCGTCTGGAGTCTGGTCACCGGTGAATCTCCCCGAGTTCAGATAAACGTGATTGACAGGTGCGTTAGCCAATCGGGGACACGCATAGTCCATCCTTATTAAAACAAATATGGCTGCGTATGAGGTAAAAAAGTAAAAAAAAAAAAAAAAAATCACAGGGGACGATATTGAAATTTGTTGTTGCGATTACCAGAATAATTGCGATTAACGGTTATATCACGATAATTATTAAAGTTACTGACAGTTTAAAAAAATGTTATGGATATGAGTAATTATAATTTTAATATTAAGAATAGGTTCCATGTTTAAACAACTGTTATAGTACTGTACTTTGTTATAAGTGACAACAACAAGACATTGGCGATAACGTCTGTCTACATTATAACGTGCAATGTATTTTTATTATTTAATACTTTTTTTTCACAATTCACTATGAACCAAATATTCTGTTTTCTTAATAAAGACTGAATTGAATTGAATTGAATAGAATGATAATCTAGAAGAGAACATCATGGAGAAGTAGGTTTTTTCTGCACATTCTGGTGATATAATGCTGATAATCTCTGTTGGACGATTATCACGATTACATAAAATCTCCCACGAACGATTATGGTCGACCCTTTTTATCACGATAAACGATGTTATTGTTTATTGTCCCATCCCTACAGGGGAATGAATAACACTGCTGCAGATTTCTGAATTTCAGAAGTCTGAAATCTGAGTGAGAGAAATCATATTTCATTCAAAATGACAGGAGACCAATGAGCTCCTTCGTTTCACATGCGTCACTGAAATAAACAAATCTGATGTTTGAGCCTCAAGGTGCAGCAGAGGGAGAGTGACCAGACTGATATCCCTCCGTATAAAACAGACAGAGATATTATTCTGGATCGGGATGCACTGATCCAGCGTTTGTTTTTTCGATACCGATGTTGATACTTTAAGGCTTTAAGTATTTGTCAGTGCCTGATATTAACTTGTACCAGGGCAGAGACTGAAAATATAATTAATTTTCTTTAAACACAAATGGCGTAGGTTAAACATTTTCCAAATGTGTTTTGTAACTTATCATTTAAAGTAATTAGAGTTTTTCAAAGTTGTATGTAACTTTGAAAAACATCATGAGGTGTTTTGGGTCAACATTGGCCAGTAAATCGTCTTATGACACAAATTTATAGATCAAAATAGAAAAACGGCTGAACCGATATCAGATCCATAAAAATGTTCATTACTGACACAGATACAAGACCAATATCGTCTTGGTGCATGTGGAATTCTGGATTTGTCAGACAAGGTTTATGCCACTTACACTATAAAAAAGATTTACTGAGATTATCCTGCTTTATTATTAATGTACGATATCGTTAAAAACATGAGCTGCAACATAAACAGCAGAATGAAAAAATAATTTGCCATAGAAGCTACTTGTTCAACATCTTATATATAAATTACAAAAAGAAAATATTACTGTACACATGATAAATATTACTCCTCAAAATACACAGTTCCAGTTACTGATCGTGACAGAGCCCGGTCAGAACATGAGGAGGCAGACGAGGCGTCCAAGTTCAACACAAAGTTCAATGTCTCAAGTCCAGACCGCGAGGAATGTGAGGGCAAAGGTCACAGTCCGGGGAATGGGAAGTGAAACAGCTGAACACACTGTCTCTCCAGGAACCGGGTTTAAGCAGGTGTAAGCAGATCCCAGTGTCCTGATTACATGTATTATAATGAAAACATGAAAAAAGCAACTGTTTCAGTAGAAAGAAGAAACATGAGAACTTTGGGTGTCACACAGCTATTGTAAATCATGTAGTAGAGACTGTAATGCCATTTTTATTTTAGTTGAATCCAGGCGGAAGATTTGGGATTTTCTTGGAACTCAAAAGCATTTTAGATTGGATATATGTTGGGATCATAGACTGTATATATAAATGGGCATAGCTAACCTGCTAGATGCCACGTTCCAAACAGGAAGTGATCATGGGCGCGCTTCTGACTTCATCGACTCTGGCTCCAGTTCACTTTCTACTGAAAAATTGTCACCCCTCTCTCTGTACCTGCTGCTGTCAGACTCGTCATTTTGGTCTTAAATGTTCGTATTAACCCTCTACATGATCCTGGGGTTTTTATTTCACTATTTTGTCCGTGAATCAAGATATGAACGTTAATAACAGACAAATCAGGCGCCTTCTTTCCCCCAGGTCGCTCCCTCTAGCGTTAGCAACAGGTTTGATTGACAGCATTGCTAAGTGTCCGCTCCCTGCTAAACCAGCGGTGTGGATGGGACGAGGCGTTACCTTCAACAGCCTCGCTCCGGATTGGCTCTTTGGTTGCTATGATACTCACGGCTGGAATTCCAAATAAAAGGAACTCGTCCAAATTTGCCGCTATAACTGCTCTAGCCTCAATGAGCTTCATTTGACCGGAGCCGAGCGCTGTAGGTGACGTCACACTCACTTAATCCACTTCTTTATACAGTCTATGGTTGAGATCAAGTTAAATGTTTTTTTTTTCATTTCCAGATACCTCGGCTTGTAGGTTTTATTAACTAAGAATCCATATCATGACGCTGACGCCGCTCCAAAACCTATGTCCTAAATTCTGCAAACAAACAACTTGCTTTCAAGGCTCTAATTTACCCATGATCCACTTCTTTCAAGATTTTCAATGGCTTTTTTTATGCTGAAAACCCTGGACTCTGACAACAGGACAGAACTGAAGAGTAGTCTGTTCAGGGGCTGAATGAGGTTTATGTAACAGTCCTGGCACAGCGGTTCTCCTGATCTGAACATGGATAATCACTGCGCTCTCGTTATCATTACATAAACCCACACATAAACACACCGTTCTGAGGGCTGGGCAGGGAAATGTTTTTGTGCAATATTTCACAGAAGATAGATTGAATCATATAGACCATTGTGTGTGGACTAGGGATGGGACAATAAACAATAATATTGTTTAACGTGGTAAAACGAGTTGACAATAATCGTTCGTGGGAGATTTTATATAATCCAACAAAGATAATCGCCATTGTATCACCAGAATATGCAGAAAAAAAACCTACTTATCCACAGGGGAGTCAACGGGGGGACAA
>KN480854.1:18064-38839 GCA_000787095.1 Periophthalmodon schlosseri
GAGTAACATAATAATCCCAAACTAAAATCAGTGCTAAATTCTAATAACAAAAAATATACTTCCCTAAATATTTAGCCAAAACATATCTTCATTTTAGACTCTTAAAAACATAAATGTTATATGCAAAACCTTACACATGGGCTTCAAACGGATGAAAAATTGACAAGTTCAAATAGTAATCAAACAATAAAAATAACAAAAAAAAACAAAAAAAACAGGAAGAGGTTGTGGTTGAAAGTGAAACTCATGAAGTTTGATCTCATTACATCTAGTTCCTTGTGACATTATCATTGTAAACACTGAGTTAGCCAAGATTTCTAGTTAGTTTTTCAATCCAATGCCCAGTTCTACCAACTAGAGCTGGACAACACAGAAGAAGATTGTGAAATGCAACATGGCTGTTAAATCAGACCTATTCCGCAAAAATGACTTAACCATGTTATAGTTGTTTCTTCTCATTTACCTTCTGAAGTTGTGTTTGGAGTGATTCGTGTTTGAATAATCTTTAATCGCTTATGTGTTTGAATATCTTTAATCGCTTATTTTCAAGACACTATTTTGCCGATCAACCCCCGTTTTCACCTCCACCGGGACACGCCCACTGTGACGTACGCACTTTGTTCCTTCAGTTTTATTTTCTTAATCAATGACACGCGATCCGGCAGCGTCGCGTCGTCATTCTGGTACAAATGTTTAAAAAAAAATCCGCTACTCGCTAGTGTGATGTGCAGCTGTCCATAGGGGGCGCCGACAGCTACACGGCTCTTTGTTGTGGTGATGTTTACGGCGACGTCAGCTCCCACTGGGCACCGCAGTTTTCTAACGCGGAAGTCAGCGGATTTGTTGCTTTTATTAAGTCGTTTTAGATGAATATTGTGATTTAAAATGTGCAAATTATAACATAACGATCCACGAGTGTCATAGATTATAACCATAGAGCGACACAAGCTCAATAGGGCGGATTTAACATGGAGCTAAGATGGAATCAAGGCAAATTGAAGACATACTGAGAAAAATACAGAAAATGTCCCTTTATAATTTAAAAACACACACAAAAAAACCCAAAACAAAACAAAAAACAGCAAATTTATGTCAGATGCAGACCCTTGGTGTTACTGCGATACCGATACTTTTGCCCTAAACCCAACCAACAAAAACATACCTTCTTCTTGGTTGCGATGCAGCAGGTCAGATCGTGGTAGACTATGGGGACGGAGTCTTTAGAAAGGTGAACATCAAATTCTACATACGCAGCTCCCTACAGAAACGCAAAAAGATTATATGAGATTTAAAGTTTAAGCTTAGGGCATGTTTGCTGTTGTTAATGTTAAACTTACATTCTTGGCAGCACTTTTGAATGAAGCGATTGTGTTCTCCCTGATTCTGTGATGCCTGGAAACAATGAGACAAAGGCAGGGTTCATGCATTAGGCGGTGTTAGGTCTTATACAGTCAGTCTATATACAGTGTTTGGCTTTAGTACAGCGGCTTTGTGGCTTTTGTGGCTTTCTAAGAACACATTTTAGTTCAGTTCTAACAGTTCTAATAATTATAGTAAATACTGGTGAATGGTCATGTTTTTATATGGCGCTTTTCCACCTTCAAGGCACTAAAAGCACTTTACATCAAGCCAGAATCAGAACCACTCACCCATTCACGCACACATTCACACACCGGTGTATGCAGACACTGGGGGTGAGGGGGGTTAAGTGTCTTGCCCAAGGATGCAACGACGGCACTCGTGTGAGAGCTGGAATCGCACCGCCAACCTGCAGGTCAGTGGATCTGAACGCTCTACTAATGATGTTTATGTCGAGAGCGGGATTCGGATCTTTTTTTTTGGATTTTTTTTTATTCTCCATATAAAAAGTGAGTGGAAGTTTATGTTCCTTAAGTATATCCACATAATTCAGTCTTCAAAAAGTGTCATTAAACATCCTATACCCCCATTTTTTTGTATTTTTGGGTATTTTTGTAGCAAAATGTGTCTTGTCCCAGTACAGATATATTGTATAAGCAGCTCTTGAAGTCAAAATAAGTCTGCTGTGTATTGTTAGAAAGAGTTTTACTGTCCCATAATCAGGAAGTTGGCATGATAACTGTTGTTAGCAACGCCACAACAAAAACTCCACTTTGCTCTGTTGTAAAAAGCGCTTATAAACTCATCGTGGTGAATAATTAAGATGTTCTGAATGCATAAAGTCAGTGAGGAATAACTATGGACCACTGCAAACTATTTGAAATGAACTAGCTCTGTTTTTCATGTTTTAGTAAAAATCTGGTACAGCATCTTTAATATTTGAGAAAACACTGAAATATTAACAGCTGAACTAATATAAGAATCAGTATAAGTTTGTTTGGCAGCAGAAGACTTTACATTTCCTAAACACAAATGCAGTCATTAAATCACACAAAGTCCTCACACATAAGAGAAAACTTATACCTGTATCACTTTTTATCGTTTTTAAAGGTACACTATGTAACATTTTTGGTGGGGGGACGCCAACTGCTTTTCTCCATGGAGATGCCATTGCTTTGTCTGTATGTAAACATCTTGCAGTTATTAAAGCTCACGTGTTATTATTCAAAATACCTTAGAAAATATGCATTCTTACCATAGACTGTAAATATAAATGGACATAGCTAACCCGCTAGCCGCCGTGTTCCAAACAGGAAGTGATCATACGCTGCGCTTCCAGCTCCATCGGCTACAATTCATTTTACATTAGAAAATTGTGGCCCGCTCTACACGATCCTGGTGTTTTCATTTCGCTATTGTGTCCGTAACTCAAGATATGAACATTAATAACAGACAAATCAGCTGCCTTCTTTCCCCGAGGTCGCTCCCGCTCAGGTAGCAACAGGTTTGATTGACAGCGTTGCTAAGCGCCTGCCTCCTGCTAAACCAGCGGCGCGGGCGGGAAGGGGCGTTACCTTCAACAGCCTCGCTCCAGATTGGCTCTTTGGTTGCCATGATACTCGCGGTCGGAATTCCAAATATGGAACACGGCTCCAAATTGGTCGATATAACTGCTCTGGACTCGATGAGCTTCATTTGACTGGAGCCGAACGCTGTGGGTGACGTCACACTCACTTAGTCCAGTCTATGATTCTTACAGTGAGTGAGCGGGACTCCTCTGATCTGACCTATGACCTATGACCTTAATTCTAATTCTAGCTAAAGAAATAACAGCTCCATGGACACAAGCAGGTGGCGAAACCCCAACCAGAAAAGTTACATATTGCACATTTAAATATCAAGTTCAGCTACTGATAAAACTAATCCTGAGTACAAAGGTGGCTCACTTGTCTGAGTGGGTGCTCCCGGCTCCTCTGTGTCCCACGTCTAAGGTGCTTCTCTTCTTCCAGTATTTTGTAAACGAAGAGCTCATGTTACACTGCAGACCGCGGATCGGACGAATCACCAAAAAATCCACTGGGAACAAAGCAAACAAAAGCACATTTACTTTCACTATTCCACAGCTGTTTGAAATGGACTCTATGAGCAACTCCACTGATGTCTGCGCTCGTGACACATCTACATAAAGATGTAGTTAGACCCGTCACAATAACAAATTTTGAAGTGAACTATAGACGATAAACAATAATATTGGAACTAGTTTATGCCACTGACACAAAAACCCAAGAGAGAGATTTAAACCACATTCTAAATCTACAATATTTTAAAAAACAGCTGCAATAATAAAAAAACGGCAGAGTGAAACACTTTAGTTCTTAGTTTGCATCTGTAATGAGTCAGAAATTATTAATTCAACCTTTTACGGCTTAAATCTTATCATGTAGCCAATAAATAACCCCAAATTGCAAAGAAACAGTCCCCACGATAAATACTGACCCCAAAAATATTGTTCCAGTTAAAATACAACAGTTTCTTGTACTGTATTGGATTTGTTGTATTTTTGCAGGTTTTGTTTTATAAGATCTTTTATATTGTACAGCACTTTGGGCAGCGGTGGTTGTTTTTAAATGTGTTTTATAAATAAATTTGACCTGACTTGAACATATATTGAATTGAAGTCGATATAGTAATTCTCATGACCGGCCGAGCTGTATTCAGTGTTCAGAAGTTTCACCTTCCACACGCAGAAGCAGAGGCAGAGGGAAGGAGACAATGGCCTTTTAACCAAATGGTGCAGATTTAAGTCAAAACTTGTGAAAAGCGAGGACACGTGAGGAGACCTAAAGAGACCGTGGCCTTGACTCCTCTTCAGAACCACACGCTCCCACTGGCACATGTTTGGCCCTAGACCTGTCGATTAAAATGCGCTTGGTGCGTCTACTCGGCTAACTGCCCCCTCAGGGTCAGGCAACAGCTGAGATTAACAACTGACCCTCTCTTTAATACCTCTATGGGGTATTAAAGAGGGAGTGTTTTACTTCTGTGGGGTATTCATTAAAGAGGGAGTGTTTTACTTCTATGGGGTATTCATTAAAGAGGGAGTGTTTTACTTCTAACAGTTATTAAATAGGGGGTATTTTACTTACACCTAATTCATTTTTATTTATTATTATTATTACATATTTATTATTGTTGTTATTTTATTATCGTATTTATTTTTCCCACCATTTACATTCTCTATATCTCCTAGCGCCCTGCTCTGCCGCCTTCACCTTACCCCTCTCCAAAATCACAGAAATATCACACACTCACACACACACACACACACACACACACACACACACACACACACAACACACAACACACAACACACAACACAGACTTATCACATACAACTGTAAATAGCTGTTACGTCTACAAACCCTGTTATGTCTGGTTTGTCTTATCACACTATGTTTGTCTGTCTTGCATTAAATAAATATAAAAATAAATAAAAATAAAATTGCGCTTGCCTTATAATCAAGATCGACCGAAGTTTAGATCGACGTTTCCATTTTTGGTACAGTCCTATTTAAAATTATTAATTTGACCCTTGACTTGAAGACTTTGAATTCAGTTAATACGGTGTTATAATGGCTCAGAAGAGTCTCCCCCCTTTTCTGTAAAAACAAAGGTTAAGCAAAAGTTCTAACCTTTAACTATAGCTTCCTTTGCATGTTTTGGTCAACACACTGTGGTAGAAGTAGTAGTAGTAGTATTTTTACCTATATAGTCAATAAGTTTCAGCTTCCTCTGTAAAGACAACATTTTGAGGTCTTTCCATTATTCTAAAGATAGATTTTTTTGTTAATTGCTATGACAACTGTGCAAATTTCCCATCAGTCTGAAGCCCATGTGAAATCTCACCTTTAACTTTCCCGATCGTCTGTCTGGAGTTTCGTCCCATGATGGGGAGGGTCACGACTCCGATGTCTTTCCCACTTTCCAGAAACGAGGAGGAGAGGAGGCAGGCGGTGCCGACGTGTCCTGGGTGCATGTCTCCTTGTACCACGTGCTCACTCAAATCCTCTTCAAAAAACTCAAACGTGAGCTCCAAGTTGTCGGGATCCATGGTGTGAATGCTGTATTCCGTCCACCGCGACGGTTCGAGGGCGTAGCCGCAGTCGGGCTGAGAGTGGCGGGACTTGTAGCCTTCGGCGCTGATCATGCTAATGCCCAAAGTGGTGGTCATTTTGTGCCAGGACGCAGCGCTGTGCTCCTCCTCGGTCTCGTCTTCCTCCTCCTCAATGCCCTCCAGAGTCAGCTTAATCCTGGAAAAATAACAGAAAGTTCAAATTATATTAAGTCAAATTCATTAATAAGATGATGAAGCTGATGTTTCGCGGGCTTCAGCTTCCTGTTATAGGCGACATTTTGAGGACTTTTTCCCCATTCAAAAGATGTGTTTTGTTCTAAATTGTAGCTACTAGGGATGCACTGATACCACTTTTTCTAAAACAGTACAAGTACTTCATTTTGAGTACTTGCCGATACAGAGTACCGATACCAATACCGATACAAGACATTATTTTTACAGGGGTTCGACTATAGTGGTGAATCTAATTCATTTCATAGGAGCTATAGCCTACTTTTTCATCTTACAATACTTACATACAATTACAATTTGAGGGGCTGTTATAAATTTCTACTGAAATCACTGTAGTTAGGTACAATTCCAATATAATTTTTTTTAGATAAGCACCTGGCTTTAATATTTACACTTTGTCTTTGCAGACTAACTGCTAATGAGCCACATTTCAGTGGACATGCTATACCTCTTTTAAACGCTGAACTGAACTCTGAACTCGCTCTATTGAGTCGCTAAATTGTTTGTCAATTGCAGTAAGTTACAACGCATGCACAAGCAAACCGTCGCCAGCGAAACTTAGCAACCTTAGCAAGCTACTATTGTAACACAAGCACTGCGCTGATGTCCTTTGTCAACTATAAAAACCTTCAGAGTCTTAAATATTTCCATAGTTCATGTGACAGTCACATATGATTAAAGATGATCTTAATGTGCAGATCAGTCAATGTGCTTCTTTATGGTCACCTCTGCTGCTCAGAGCCGCACTGCTCAGCTCAGAGGAGAACTGTGAGCATCAAATAAGACACAAAGCAGAATCCATGGATTGGACCCAATATGAAAAGCTGATTTAAATGTATTTTACTAAAAACATACAATATATTACTGTTAAACTGTGTAAATTACAAAATGGTATCTATAGCAGAAGTTCTCAAACTTTTCACAAGTTCACCACCAAGAAAATATTTGCTCATCCGCGTACCACCAGATTTAAACCACTTCTGCAACAGAAATACTCCAAATCTAAACTTGGACTAAACCCGGTCTAAAACAGGACTACACAATGACAAGGTTAAACTTGGACTAACCTAAATGAAAACGAAAAACATGAATTTAAGTCAGTCTGATCAGAGCAAATATTTGAACTGCAAATATTTGAAATCCTGCCTAAAGAAGGATTTCCCCCCTAAAAAACTAAAAATCTATATGTACAGTATTGTTAATGAAACACAGGGAACCGTAGAAGCTATTTATTCAACTTTCTACACCTCAAATGTTTTCGTAGTACAGAAAAATAACAAAAACTCCCCGACTAGAACAAAGAAAACAATCCCCATGATAAATACTGACCCCTAAATAGTACTGATCGTCTCTTATCATGACGGGCCTATCTACAGTTTACTCGTAATGATTTCTGGGCCCAATACGGTTCAGTTTGACAAGAAAGGTTAGAGAATAGCAGTCAGCATCTTATGAGAAGGATGTAATTAGATTTACTCAGACACACAGGAATGAAACAAAACATGTGGTTCACCATAGAAAACTCCAACACATAACACACACTATCTATTCTACAATGAGTCAGGGTTTATAATACGCCGCAGACAGCACTCTTTTTGCTTCTATGGGGTATTAAAGATGGGGTATTTTACGTCTATGGGGTATTAACTGCTAACACATAACGTATTTAGATCACCATGTTTCCTTTTATTGTTTTGAAAGTGCTATATTTGCCACAAACAACGTATTAACATGTTTCGCTTTCGTTTCCCTTTCGTTTTTGAGGCGCTGAGTCTCCCCTCTCTTTGCTCTCCGCGCTAAGCCCCTCCCCCTCCAGAGCGCTATCGCAACACAATCGGCTGCATCCCGCTAATGAAACTACTGCACATCGCATCAGGTTTGTGAAGTTATAGTGTACAGTTTTATCACGTTTTTGTATATTTATGGCAAATTGTCGCGTGGGAGCCTGGGTGACGTCGGCTTGTGGGCGGAGCTGTGGACAGAATCTTACAGCTAACTGTAAGGAGGGTTCGAACAGGGCCCGGGAGAGATCGCTAAATTACTCAAACATGCATGGATGACATCTAAACCTCTTCAGGCATGTTTTTGATGAGCAAACAACATTTTAACATGGAAGGAAGCTAAAAAAACCTATATAATTTTGCATAATACCGCCTCTTTAAACAGCTTTTTCGCAACCACATAGAAAGACCTACTGGGGCCTGGTTCAGTAATATAAGCAGAATTTAAATGGCACCTGAGTAACAGATATGGCAGACACAGTAGCCAGTGAACGTGGAGTTAAACTTTCACTCGTCAGTGTTATATTTCTGCCCTTTGAGTCTTCTCTCTTACCTGAAACGTGACTTCTTGAATTTCTTCTTGGTGATGGAAACTGGAGGACTCTTGGAATAGTGCAGACGAAGGCGAATCTCAGTCTGACACGTGAGCCACCCCGAGTCAACACAGCACACGCCGTCTACAGAGGCAAACAGGAGGTCAGGGTCGGTACAGTGTCAGACCAACAAGCGAACAAGGCCAAGAAAATACGGGCAAAACAAGCGTCCCCAAATAGAAGCGACTAGTTAAGGGTCCTATATCACACAAAATGGACTCTTGTGAGCTGCTGTTACCTCCTCAAAAACATACCTGAGGGGCTGTTTTAAATGTCCACTAAAACAACGTAGTTAGGTATAATTTCAATATAATTTAGAGAAGTGCCTTATATTTATATATATTTACTTTGCAGACCGTGCTCCGTGCTAACCGCTAAGGAGCCACTTTTAGCATAACACTGAAGTTTCTCTTAATTTTACCACGGCCACACTTTGAGCAACATGGACATGACATACCTCTTTTAAAAGCTCTGAACCTGCTATTCAGTTGCTAAATTGCTAGAAACAGGTCCCAATGCAGCACCACATTAGCCTGCCACTGTGTAAACATAAGCACTGCACTGATATCCCTTGTAAACTATAAAAATATTTCCATAGTTCACGTGACGTCACATATGATTAAAGCTGATCTTACTGTGCAGAACAGTTAATGTGCATTTAATGTGCATTTAATGCGCATCGTCACCTCTGCTGCTCAGAGCCGCACGGCTCAGCTCAGAGGCTGTGAGCATCAAATAAGACGCAGTGCAGTTATAGCGATATCGGCTCTTGGTATCGGCAGCACATTGACGAGTATGAAATGAGTACACCTGGTATCAGATACCCGATGCTGGTGCATCCCTAATTCCAGGGCTGAACTCAGAATCCAATTGACTCTAGTGAAGGTGTGTGGAGTTTAAAAACACAGTGGAGCACTTCCTGTATTACCACATGACAAGGTGGAACAGAGTGTTTTCTGAGAGAAGAACAAAGCCTAAATATGCAGGATTTGTGTGTAAAACTTGTGTGAATGAAACAAAACACAAGTCCAGGTCTGTTTGTGACGAGGAAACAACATTATAACATAGATCAGAAAACAGAGTAATGTGGGCCGTTTAAAACAAAATATTAAATATTCTTTTGAATGAGATAAAGTCCTCCAAATGTTGCAGATATATTTCAGCCCTGGAATCGCTAAATCGAACTAAAGGTAAAAGGCAGTTTTTAACTTGAAAACTTCATGACATCACAAGGTGGACCAGAGCATTTTGAGCTTTGGAGACATAGACTAATAATGCAGGACTACTCAAACATGTGTGAATGAAACAAAACACAAGTATGGTATGTTTTTTGATGCGGTAACAACATTATAACACGGCTTAAACCTCACGGGAGTCAATTTTGCGTAATATCGGTCCTTTGAATTGTTTATCGCTACGGCAACGGACCTGATTTTTTTCCCCATTTAGAAACCCGTGGATAACGAGCATAAACATGTTCCCAGAATTGTTCAACTTCTCATGACTCAAACCAATGGTACAACTAGAATATTACATTGTTCAAGCCAAACACAATCAGTCTATACAATCTATAGTCTTTGTCAGCAGTGAGCGCTGAGCAGACAAACGCAGCCTTGACAAAAGCAGAGAAGGGAGGCAACTCCGATGAATGAAAGAATGAACGGCCTCAAATACACAGTGTTCTGCAGAGCTAAAATGACTAAGCATAAAACTACATAATAGAGCTGCAGTTTCTTTCTTTCTCTTTATTTATTCCGTCCTGTTCAAAATACAATAAAAAACAAAAAAAACAAAGAAAACAATTAAGTATCATATTTGGAATTCCGACCGCGAGTATCATAGCAACCAAAGAGCGAGGCTGTGGAAGGTAACGCCCCTTCCCGCCCGCACCGCTGGTTTAGCAGGGGGCGGGCGCTTAGCAAAGCTGTCAATCAAACCTGTTGCCAACGCTAGAGGGAGCGAGGGGAAAGAAGGCAGCTGATTTGTCTGTTATTAATGTTCATATCTTGATTTACGGACACAATAGTGAAATAAAAATACCAGGATCATGTAGAGGGTTAATACGAACATCTAAAGACCAAAATGATGAGTCTGACAGCAGCAGGTTAAAAGAGAGGGGCGACAATTTTTCAATAGAAAGTGAATTGGAGCCATTGTCTACGCTCACTTCCTATTTGGAACGTGGCGGCTAGCAGGTTAGCTATGTCCATTTATATATACAGTCTATGGTAAGTATATACTTTGTGTACTTTGTGTACTTTATGTACTTTGTGTACTTACTTTGTATCCCAAACTGGCCATCGTCAATGTTCAGGTGGGCAGCTGAAACAAAGAGAAAAAGGTTTAATAATGAAGGAAACATGCTTTTAAGAGAAGTAAATAGAAGTTGTATCTAGGCCTGTCACGATAATTACTATATTGATTTATTGTTAGGTATTTGTTAGATGGGTCACTATTTATCATGGGGACTTCTTCTTAAAACTAGTCGGGAACTTTTTGTTATTTTACTGTTGTACGATTAGATTTGAGCTGTGGAGGGTTGAATAAATAACTTCTATGACTTGTTATAGATAAAGACTAACTACCAAAGTGTTTCATTGTGTTGTTTATTTATTTCTATATCGTACATTTAAAACAGTTTTTTGGGGATAATTCTACTTTATTCTACGTTATTGTGTCAGTGGCATAAATTAGTTTCAATATTATCGTTTATCGTCTATATTTTCTTCAGCATAATATCGAACTTCAAAATGTGTTATCGTGACAGGTCTAGAAGTTCCATTTGAGAGTATAGAAGTCAGTTAATATAGTGTAGCCCAAATGTCAGAGTTTTGGGCTTTGCTAATGTGAGTTAACTAAACAAAAACACTATTCTGTAGTAAGAATCAAACAAAAAATATAGACATTTGAAAACTTCTGCTAAAACCAAACCAAACATTTGAAAGAATATTTGTGAGATTTCTGTAAAATTCAAATGCCACAGTTTGAACTGAATTTTAACCAAACAACAAGAAGTATGGATTATTATGGATTTTAGACTGGACACTCGATCTTTAAACAAACAGAACTATCAAGAGAAATATTTGAACATAAACCTATGGACATAAACTCCGCAGGTTAAACTAATGTTTATCGTTTTATCGACACGTCGGGGCCAAAAATAGGGAAGAGGAGGAGGAGTAAGACACACTTTTACCAAACCCAGACACACAAGCATCTATACAAGATACTGTCTGTTCCATATTCACATAGCGCGCTACAAACTAGGGCTGCAACAAGTAAATCGATCCAACTAATCGATTACTGAAATACTCTTCAACTAATTTAGTAATCGAATAATCGTTAACTGGTTTATACACAGGCTCCAACACAGACCATGAGCTAGAGAAGACGTTTTAGGAGTTGGTCAGCAGTAGTAGTTGCAGTAAATACATGAAACTGATACAGCAAATGTTTGTGTTTTTGATAAAATGGCACCAGGCAATGTCATATCTGGGTCAAATTTTGTAAAAAATCATATTCATGGCCTTTCACGTTCTAAACAACTAATCGTTTATTGGGAAAATATAATGGTTAGTTGCAGCCCTAATACAAACTAACCTTTTTTGTTGCTGGTAGTGAATGATTTACTTGAATAACAACTAAATTTGACTGGGGGCTTTGGGTTTGGGTGTGTGGTTTAATGGAGATGATCTTTTTTCTTGGCGATTTACACGATTATATAAAATCTCCCATGAACGATTATGGTGGACCCTTTTTATCAAGGTAAAAGATATTATTGTTTATGTCTCATCGCTAGTGGGAAGACAAGTTTTCCCTGGTAGAATTTCCTGTTTAGCTGTCAGAGACCTGGTTTATGATCTATATTTTCATAAGTACAGGGCGTATCCAGATGAGATCAACGTGAAATACATCTGTTAAAACAATCTGATTTTTTTCCCATAAAGCACATGAGAGTGTTAAACAATAGGCGCACTGGGTCACAAGATTAATACAGCATTTTCAACCGCTGACACCCAAAGATCAGGTTCCTTATTTGTGTATTTTATGTTTGGATAGTTATAGTGAATTGCCGAACGCAGGCTGTTTGCATAATCAAATTCTACAACATAAACAAAACATGTCAGGAGGAGTCGAGGCTTTGAGGAGTTAAGTAATGAGAGAGGGACGCAGCCTTAGGTAAAATGTTTGTTTACGTTTTTGTGCAGAAGAGTAAAAATGGGAAGGAGGTAGAGTCTCGTAAATAGTACTAATTTCACAACTACTCAATTTACTGAAACATAGTTAACATCATTATATTTAAAATCTGCCTAGTTCCGCCTATTTTTTTTAATAACGGGGAAGTTCAAAATGATACTTCCCTGTTGGACATAGGCAGCAGATGTGGCAAACATAGAGGTGATTCCATAACTTACCTAACAGCCATAACGTTAACAAGGACCAAAACTTGTCAGAATTACACAATAGTTATGATTAGACTAATAAAAATAAATGAAAACACCTTTATTTTTACATAGATGTCAGAAAAATGCCTTCCTTGTGTGTAAAGTGTCCCTGGATTGTTGGAGTTTTTAGTGTTGATGGATTCTGTTTTAGAACTCAACGCTACGTGCTGTATTTTTGTACTTAATTTTTCTTCCCCGCAAACTGCCACTTAACTGATATAAAACCATAGACTGTATAAAGAAGTGGACTAAGTGAGTGTGACGTCACCCACAGCGTTCGGCTCCAGCCAAATGAAGCTCATCGAGGCCAGAGCAGTTATAGGGGCCAATTTGGAGCCGAGTTCCATATTTGGAATTCCGACTGCGAGTATCATAGCAACCAAAGAGCCAATCCGGAGTGAGGCTGTTGAAGGTAACGCCCCTTCCCGCTCATACCACGGGTTTAGTGGTATGAGCGGGTGAATGCTGTCAGTTAAAGCTGTTGCTAACGCTAGCGGGAGCGACCTCGGGGAAAGAAGGCGCCTGATTTGTCTGTTATTAATGTTCATATCTTGATTTACGGACAAAATAGCGAAATAAAAACCCCAGGATCATGTAGAGCGGGTTATTAAGAACATTTTAAGACCAAAATGACGAGTCTGACAGCTGCAGTTACAGAGAGAGGGGCGACGTTTTTTCAATAGAAAGCGAATTGAACCCAGAGTCGATGGAGCCGGAAGCGCGTACATGCTCGCTTCTTATTTGGAACGTGCCGACTAGCGCGTTAGCCATGTCCATTTATATAACGTGTCACGTGTAAAACAAGCTATGATAAATATTTACCACAAGTACTATCCCACCAAACTTAATTAGAATTAGAAAAACTGTTATAAGCACTTTAGGGGTAAAAGGGGAAGGAAGTAGAGCCTGGTAAACACTTTCAAACCACAGAGTGCAGTCTCAGCATTAGGTCTCGTTACATTAGCTGATATAGTAGCAGTAGTAATAGCAGTATTTGTAGTTTTGTAGTTACAGTTGTTGTATTTGTTGTATACCTGTAGGGGTCAAGGTGCGTGGGTGGTGATGAGTCTCCCACACATTGACTATGACTTGACATGGCCCACCTGCACTCTGTAAGGCCAACGTTTAATGTTAGGGTTTTCAAATCAGAACACACTTTACTACGCTTCAAGTTCAGACTGGTCCCAACTGGTCTTTTGGGATTTTAGGAGGGAGTGAGAAAGATATTAGAGCTGGAATGGTCACCAATCCCCCACCACAGAGCCGCCCGGGGGTGAGATCTGAAAAGTGAATCGTTAGTCAAGGAGAAGTTATGGCTTACAGAGGTTTTGGAATTTTTTTTTCTTCTTCTTGATCTAGTCTGCAGAGTGGGGTTGTCAAAATGATCGAAAATTCAGATACTAATCGATACTAAAACTAGATACTAATTTGAGCTGGTAGCGATACTAAAAAAGTCACATAAACAGGACAGAAATGATCAGAATGAATGATCTTGAGCTGTATCAGGACAAGTATAAGACACATAGACTCGTACACGCCCATGGACCACTATGGAACCTACCTGGACGACAGGGATTACACAGATATAAGGCCACATGGGAATAGAAAACAAAGTACAGTATTTTCCGGACTATAAGTCGCACTTTTTTTCATAGTGTGGCAGGGGGTGCGACTTACACTCAGATGTGATTTATATGTGAAATATATGTTTTTTTCTTCATTATTATGCTTTTTTTTTTTTGGCTGGTGCGACTTATACTCCGGAAAATACGGTACTACCATTTAATGTTGAAAATGACACAGAACTGTTTAAATATAATCAGAATCGATTATTAGTATCGAAATCAAGTTTGAAATTTTACTATCGTGACAACACTACTGCAGAGAAGTAAATTTGGGTCCTGGGTTTACTCATTTTTTAAAAGGCGCATTTTTAAAAGGCGTAACTTTTCTGGTGGTGGACTGTCATACGTTTGATGTTATTGCTTCACCTGCAATGTTCCGCAGTATGGCATTAAAGTGATCGATCTTACATTTATTCAAATACCAAATCTGTTTCCATTGCTCAAAAGTACCTTGAAAAAAAAAATCACCTGCTTGTCTCCATGGAGATAGACACTTCAACCAACAACGCAACAACGTCTACAAGCAGACGGCAGACCCTCCCTCCACCAGAAAAGTTACACAGTGCACCTTTAATCTCAAAGTGTCACAAAATTATTTAAAACGAAAAAATGCAGAAAGCTAAACAAACTTGTACACAAATTAAAGTACATTTGCCTCTTGGGTCTAATGTGTTTTTAAAGTCAAAGTTATCTACAAAATGATCAAAAAGACAAAATGGCGGAAACCCAGCCAAACCAGAAAATCATGTCCAACACCCAACACAAGCGCTTTAGCGAAACACCTAAAAGGGCCCATATTACGCTATTTTCTGATCTATGTTCTAATGTTTCTTCATCACAAACAGACCTGGAGTTGTGTTTTGTTTCATTCACACATTCGCACAAACCCTGCATATTTAGGCTGAGTTCTTCTCTCAAACAGAAAACACTCTGTTCCACCTTGTGATGTCATGTGGTAATACAGGAAGTGCTCCACTGTGTTTTTAAACTCCACACACCTTCACTAGAATCATTTGGCTCATTTCAGCCCTGGAATTTCCAATCTCTACTGAACTAAAGGTAAAACGTAGCGGTTAACTTGCAAACTACCGCTTCATGACATCACAAGGTGGAGATGTAGACAGACTAATAATCCAGGATTGCTCAAACATGTGTGAATGAAACAAAACACAACTCCAGTATGTTTTTGAGGAAGTAACAGCATTATAACATGACTTAAAGTTCACAAGAGTCAATTTTGCGCAATATAGGACCTTTAAAAAGACAAAGCACATTTTTCTATAGAGCCAATGAAGGCAGTTTGATCTTGCTATGCTATTTTTGACCACTTTAATTATGTAGTAATTCATTTCTCTTTTATATTTTGCTTTTTGTTAGAATTAATCTAATGTGTGAGTAACTGTACATGAGTAATTTCCCTTATGAAGCATAGTTTGTCTAAAGTTTAAAGCTGATATTACAAAACTACAATTATGTGTTTTTAAAGTGGTTGTAAATTTGAGGGTGTGAAAGCTACTACTGTCAAAATGACTTCTATATATTGTGTACATAACCTTTTTAAACTGTCAGTTATATACTGTGCGTGTGTGCAAATGTATTTAACAATCCACTTAGACAAAACATGACTTAAAGCTTTAGAAAATACCAAAACATGTTTGACTTGTTTTTATAGATTTGAGCTAAAATAAAAGCATTCATTGTCAAAGCTGTATGAATGGCAAAGAGGAGGGCACACTGACAAAACAGCAGAAAATACATTGATTTAATTTATAAAAGAAAACTGTAATAAAGGAAGTTCGTTTTGCTTACCTTAGACTCCAAGAAGAAGCCTTTAAAATATCTGTAGTTAACGACTACTCCTTTCGGCACGTTAACAGTTGCAGTCCAGGTACCACTGTTTTGGAAGAATAGGAAAGGTAAGTTTTAGCGCTGAACGATTTGGGGAAAAATAACTATTTATGATTTTTCTGACAAGCAATGCGGTTAGATTTGCGATTTAAGTTTTAATAATAGGGCTCTGTTAGTTCACATTTGAAATGCGTCCAGAAGAGTTGACAAAAAGACTGAAATCTGAACTGACAAATGAATCACATTTCAGAACATGTTCGTGCAGATCTAAACTACAGGCTTAGCAGTTTTTATGCAGAAAAAGACAGGATATTTTGTTGTTTGTGGGGGGAAAAAAATGCAGCGTTTACAATTTGACAATTGTGTCCATTCAAATTGCGATTTCAGTTTGATTGCAATTAATCATGCGGCCCTAAAGTAAGTTTATTGGATTTGTGTTTTTTGTATCTACGGGTCCCGTCTGCGCTCTATGGGTCCCGTCTGCATTATATAGGTCCCGTCTGCATTATATAGGTCCCGTCTGCATTATATAGGTCCCGTCTGCATTATATAGGTCCCGTCTGCACTCTGTGGGTCCCCTTTATTTGAGGGAGTTACTTATACTATACCTATACTCCAACCAAAACCAGGATCAAGACCAGAGGTGACAGGGCCTTTTCAGTGGCAGCGCCCAGACTATGGAACAGCGCCCTCTGCCTGCCAGATCCTCTCAGTCTTTAACGCAGTGTAAGACTAAACTGAAAATCCACCTCTTCTCCCTGGCATTTAATACTAGCTAGATGGGATATCTTGGTGTTTTATTTTATTTTCCTATGTATTGTGTTTTCTGTAGATTTGTTTTTGTTGACTCTTATGTGAAGCACTTTGGTCAGATGAAGTTGTTTTTTTTAAATGTCCTATATAAATAAACTTGAACTGAATTAAAAATGTCTTTAATAATACTATGGTTCAGTCCAATAGGAATGTACCTGTTTCATTATCTGCTCTACACCCCTGTCCTGTGTGTATGTAATTTGTATTTGTAGAACACAAATTTTAAGACATTATAAACCAAAAACATAAAAAAGTACTTACACAGCGTCTTCTACAGGGTGCAGCGTCACAGCCTTTTGATGGCTCCAGTTGCCTAAGGCTTCACAACTTCCAACAACTGCTATTATCTCACCTGGAATAACCCGGAATTTGCGGTTAGATATTTAAACGTATTCCGACTTTATATATAATGAACCGTGGGCGTTGCCTAAACAAAAGCACAGTGCGAAAAGACAGAAATACACAAAGCAATACATAAAAACACAAAATAAGAAGGGAAAAATGTACAAGTATTTTTACAACTTCCCTGGTGTAGCGTCTTGCACTTAATCGCTGGTTGGTCAATGCTCATGTTTTACCCAGCATTTCAACTAGCATTTTTTTTTTTTTTTTTTTTTTTTTTTTTTTTTAATCTTATTTGTTTATTTACTTTTTATCATAAATGTTTAAAATATAAGTTCAGATTAGATCATTCAAACTCCCAAAAGTAAACAGCAAACATCTGTGTACAATATAAATGTTGAGGTCTAGAAAATAATAACACCCAAGGTTAAGGAACAAGTATAGGGACAGTTGAAACCAGAAGTTTACATACACTATATAAAAAGACACATACGCTTTTTTTTTTCTCACTGTCTGACATGAAATCAGACTAAACTTTTCCTGTTTTACGTAATTTAGGATTACCAAAATTATTTCCATCTGGTTTCAATTTTTCCATGACTTTCTTCAAAGTCAGACGTTTACATACAGTAAGATTACTATGCCTTTAAACAATTTGGGAAAACCCAGATGATGATGTCATGTCTTTGGAAGCTTCTCATTGGTTTACTGACAACATTTGGATTTCATTAGAGACACATCTGTGGATGTATTTGAAGGCACACCTGAAACACACTGCTTCTTTGTGTAAGATCATGGGAAAGTCAAAAGAAATCAGCCAAGATATCAGGACGAGAATTGTGGACTTGTACAAGTTTGGTTCATCCTTGGGTGGAATTTCCAGATGCCTGAAGGTGCCGCGTTCATCTGTTCAAACAATTATACGCAAGTATAAACACCATGGGAATGTCCAGCCATCACACCGCTCAGGAAGGAAACGGGTTCTGTGTCCCAGAGATGAACGTGCTTTGGTCCGAAATGTGCATATCAACCGAAGAACAAAAGCAAAAGACCTCGTGAAGATGCTGGCTGAAGCTGGTAAGAGTGTGTCATTATCCACAGTCAAACGAGTACTGTACCGACATGGGCTGAAAGGCCACTCTGCCAAGAAGAAGCCATTACTCCAGAAGAAACATAAAAAAAAACAGATTACAGTTTGCAAATCCACACAGGGACAAAGACCTTAATTTTTTTGCATCATGAGGAAAGAACATTATGTGGAAATACTGAAGCAACATCTCAAGACATCAGCCAGGAACTTAAAGCTGGGCGCAAATGACTCTTCCAAATGGACAATGACCCGAAACATACTGCCAAACTGATTACCAAGTGGCTTAAGGATAACAAAGTTAATGTTTTGGAGTGGCCATCACAAAGCAATGATCTCATCCCTATTGAAAATTTATTGGCAGACCTGAAAAGGCCTGTGTGAGCAAGGAGACTACAGACTTGGCTCAGTTACACCAGTTCTGTCTGGAGGAAAATTCCTGGCAACTATTGTGAGAAGCTTGTGGAAGGATCCAAAACATTTGACCCAAGTCATACAGTGACTGGTACCAAATACTAATGAAATGTATGTAAACTTCTGACTTTGAAGAAAGCCATGAAAAAATGTCTTTAAAAAATCCTTCTCATTATTCTGGCATTTAGCAAATAGAAATAATTTTGTTAATCCTAATTGACCTTAAACAGGAAAAGTTTAATCTGATTTCATGTCAAACAGTGAGGGAAAAAAAGTATGTGTCTTTTTATATAGTGTATGTAAACTTCTGGTTTCAACTGTACTTTCAGATTAGATTATTCAAACTCAAAGTAAATCGCAAAAATCTGTACACAATATAAATTTTGAGGTCTACAAACATAACACACAAGGTTAAGGAACAAGATGTAAAGTATAGGTAGGTCTGGCGATGTATTATTTACTGGATAATTTTGAAATATTTTAAGAGAAGCCAAACAGAATATTATTAAGTAGAGTAAAATGCTTTTTGCCTGATGGCGTGACGGCCTAGTTGCCGAAACATTGCTGCTCCACTGTAAATAAAGGTCACTTTTTGCAAGGGCAGAGTGCGGGAGTCTTTTTATTTGTGTTATTTTAATGTAACTGTCCTGTCCTTTTGCATTATACCCCTCTTTAAATTGAAAATATAAATGTGCAACCAGGAAATACTTACATACATGCAGTTTTAGCAATATGACAAATAATAATAATAAGCGTATGTAAATGTTATGTTCACATTGAAAGGTTAAATTCAGTTTTAAGCCTTGTGGCGTTTACAGTTAAAGGACGTGTACCGGATTTTTTCCATGTATTTGAAGAAAATGTCTCGCTTCATTGTTTTTGTGTCAGTGGCATAAAGTAATTTCAATATTATCGTTTATCTCTTTAGAAATATATCGTACTTTAAAATTTGTTAATAGTGACTATAATGTGACCCCATTTAAAGTAATGTAAAGGCACTATACCTGTGGAAGTGTCTGCTCTCACCACCAAACTGACTTGAGTAGTCTCCATGGTTTAAACAGGCACTGAGGGATTGGCAGCAAACACAATCTGAAATACAAACAACATTTTTAAGAGAAACTCCACCCTCTATGTTGGCAACAAGTCCAAATGTAGGTAGCAATTAGTTTGACCTTCGTTATTGTATCCTAAAGGCTCCTGTTGTCTGGCTTTAAATAGTAACTAAACCTTTTGGATCAGTGCCAGCCACATGAAGAATGCTGAAGGAGGTGCAGTTATATATATACACACAGGACATCTTATATAATAACCCATAACTAATAAAAATCTCAGTTGATTTGACAGTAGCCCCTTGAAATAAATAAACAGTACATTTAGTTTGTACAGATGTGTATTAATAGCGGTTGTATTGATCAAAAAATTCTCGAGATAATTTGAAGATACAGCTGCAAGTTGTCAGACAAAAAGTGAATGTAAACACTCCTTTATAGTGTCTCGAAAGATGAACTGGTTAATCCTGCTTTAGTTTTAAACTTCCTGGTTTAAAACTGGTTCAGGAGACTGATTCAAGTCATCGTTAATTATATACCTGGTTTACTGATAAATTCC
Source organism: Periophthalmodon schlosseri (assembly GCA_000787095.1). Lineage (NCBI taxonomy): Eukaryota > Metazoa > Chordata > Actinopteri > Gobiiformes > Gobiidae > Periophthalmodon > Periophthalmodon schlosseri. The sequence goes on from KN480854.1 coordinate 38,349, forward strand.
TGGTTTAGTCTTGATTAGTTTGGACCTGGTTTAGTCCTGTTTAAGACCTAGTTCTTGTTAAGTTTTGTGTCCAAGTGTCCAGACTTGGAATGAGACGTGGCAGGCAGATTTAGCCTTTAGTCCAGTTTTAGTCCTGGTTCATGGTTCATGATTCCACCCTGTCTTAGTCATGGTTAAATCCTGGATTAGTAGAAGATATAAGTGCTGCTTCAGGTCCTAGTTTGGTCTTGGTTTAGTCATGGTTCAGTCCAGGTTTAGTCCTGGTTTAGTCCTGGTTTAGTCTTGGTTCAGTCCAGGTTTAGTCCTGGTTTAGTCCTGGTTTAGTCTTGTTTCAGTCCAAGTTTAGTACTAGTTTAGTCCTGGTTCAGTGCTGGTTTAGTCCTGGTTTAGTCCTGGTTTAGTCCTGGTTTAGTCCTGGTTTAGTCCTGGTTTAGTCCTGGTTAAGTCCTGGTTAAGTCCTGGTTCAGTCCAGGTTCAGTCCAGGTTCAGTC
>JACM01044473.1:0-11869 GCA_000787095.1 Periophthalmodon schlosseri
TATATACATACATATATATGCAAACACACACACAGTATTTATATATAAAGGCCTCTGCTTGTCAAACTCTAGAACGTCGGGAACCTATCCTATTGTTTATTATCCCTGTCACCACGTCAAACCGGATAAAGACAATCCAATCATAAAGCTGTCTCGTTGTTTATGTCCCTTGCATCCCCTGCCTCTTAGCGCTCTGTAGCGCGCTAACTCCGCTATCATCTTTTAGCATGTAGCTTGTTTCTTGTCTGAGGCGCCTCGGAGCAAATCTTTTAATGTGTTGCAGTTAAAACATTCATATCTTTTGTCAAAAATCCTCCTCGTCTGTCGGCCACGAGAACACAAACCCGCGCTCGCAAAAGCTGATGAAATATGAAGCCTGGTGTTGCTGGAGTCGGTGATGTCGGCAAAAGCGAAAACACCAGGACTGCAGGGCACGTCCAGAATACACACTCCAAAATAGACAACGGACTTAGCACCACGGCCTCACAGTGATGCAGCCAGCACCCCAGGGACACAACTTTGACAACTTCACTTTTTTCTTTTCGACGAGTGAAGAAAGCCAAGCAGGGCCAGCAGTCTAGACCGAGAACAACAGGTCAGATGCGGTTCCTGTGTTTGTGAGCTGGGCACTGCTCACAGACACGGCTCTTGTGCATGTCGGCTGGGCACTGCTCACTGCTAAATAAAACAGAAATGGAAACATACTTTGCCTCCAGAATATTTGGGGGTTCAATTTCATGGTTTCAAGTCAGGACTGGGAGAGTGGAGACGGTGAGCTAAAGTTCAATTTAAAGGGGCACTATGTAACTTTTCTGGTGTGTGTGCGCGTTTGTGTGGGTGTGTGCGTGTGTGGGTGTGTGTATGTGGGAGGGGGTGGGGGTGCTTGCCTCCATGATGATGTTAGCTCTCACACCTGCATTCTTGACATAAGCCTTTCCACAGATCTGACAGGTGACTTGGTGGCATCCCCTACTCAACAGAGATAAATACATTTAATGCCATTCTTTGGAACATTCTAGAGAAAGCAATAGCGTCTCCATGGAGATGTTCTACAAGATAAGTTACACAGTGCACCTAATGGGACCTGACCTGTGGCTCCTTCCACCTGAGGGTTTGACTTTTGACATCATGTTGGTAAACTCATGTTTAACCCGTCAGGTCGTTTATATATATTTATATACAGTCTGTGGTCAGGGCTGATCTCAAGAACCACAACATGAAACCACTAAACATGAAATCACACAACATGAAATCAAACAACATGAAATCACACCACATGAAATCAAACAGCATGAAATCAAATGATATGAAATCACTCAAACTGAAATCAAACAACATGAAATCACTCAACATGAAATCACACAATATGAAATCACTCAACATGAAATCACACATGAAATCAAACAATATGAAATCACTCAACATGAAATCGCTCAACATGAAATCACACAACATGAAATCGAACAGCATGAAATCACTCAAAGTGAAATCACTCAAACTGAAATCACAATTTGAATTATTGAATTACAACAAAATATAAAGGTAACAACTATTTAAATCACTATGTTCCTCTACAAATAACAAAATGGCTGATCTCCAGTATTGGGACGTAACTGAATACATGTACTGAGAAGGTGTATTCAGAGTACACATTTTGAATAACTGTATTCTGGTACAGTTACTCTTTACTTTGGTGGTATTCAGAGTACAGTTACTTTTAAAAAATCTGAGTAATACAAGGCAGTACTTGATCACACAATTTTAAGTTCAAACTGCACATAAATACTAACAAAAACATAAAACACAGCTCTTGTGGTGAGGCAGATGAGATTTTAACTTTTCTAATTTGTGATATTAAATACAGAACAAACAGTGAAACAAACACGAAGCTGTTTTTAATCCTATGTCATGTTTTACTCAATAATTTAAATACAACTCAGTGTAAAAGTATTCAGAGTATTCAGAACACTGTACTCTGACTGGACCATGTGTCAGAACACGTCACAAAATACATTTTATTGCAGTATTCAGTATTCTGTGACTCCATGTGGCCTTTTCATTTTCAAATCCGTCTAACCCTGTATTCGACCTCTACAAACATCTGAGTCTAAAACACATACAATTCTTGTACTGCTAAAATCATATCGCGGTCTCACAAAACTCACTTCCCCAATATGTGACATCTGGACAAAAGACAAACTGACCCACGGTGACCACAAGCTCTCACTTAGAGCCAAAACAACCTTCATTTGTGAAACTCTGCTTTTCGTTTTGACATTTTGGCAACAGAATTTTTAGATTCTGAGTGTTGTTTTTCTTTTTTCTGATCCACTTCACGTTGGGATGCTCGTCAGTCGCAGCAGCTTTGGCCCATAGCTTTGGCGCGGCTTTTGTTGTGGCACATCTGATTTTTAAAAGCTGTTCTGTGTTCGCTGGCCTTCGGATTCACCTGTGCATCCAGGGGAAAAGTGCCTCCGCTCTGGGCACACGTTTAGATTTTGTTTAGTGTTTTTTTTGTGTTGAAAGTGAATTCGTGCCAACAGAATGAAGGCGAGCGTCCCATAACAGATGCTACACGACTTTGGCTCCAACACAACACTGAGGTTTATGCCCAGATGCCTTTTACTTAAAACACCAGCGAAGCCAAAGGAGATAATTCAATTCAACGTTTAACAAAGCCAAACCGCTCCAGCGCCCGAGGGAACACTTATATTTAAAACTCTGATGAACTAATCAGACACATTTTCAGCTGCAGTAGTCGCCTTATTCGGGCCCGCCCACTTTTGACGGAAATACGACTAAACCGCACTTCCGGTTCACTGGGAATGCCATTCGTTTCAATGGAGAATTTGAGAAAAGTTTTGCCATTAAAATCTGATATAACTAGGTCTGTCATAATAACACATTTTGAAGTTTGATATTGCTGAAATAAATATAGACGATAAACAATAATATTGAAACTCATTTCTGCCACAGACACAAAACCCAAGAGCAGATTTAAACCACAAAAACTATTCTAAATCCACAACATTGTTAAAAGTCATGAGCTGCAATAAATAAACAGCAGAATGAAACACTTTAGTCGTTAGTTTGCATCTGTAATGAGTCATACAAGTTATTCATTCAAACTTTTACAGCTTAAATCTTATCGTATAGCTACAAAATTACCAAATATTTCCCAGTAGTGCAAAGAAAACGTATACAGATAAATACTGACCCAAAAAATATTGTTCCATCTTTCATATACTGAATGATCAGTCGATATAGTGACGATTGCAAATGTGAAGCGGTGTTGATTTGTGTGAAATGTTCAGTGTTCATATGACCAACAACAGGTCACCACTGCTCTGATTCTCTGAGGCTTTAAAACAGCTCTGTCATCCAGATAGAACACATCTGCTGTCAAGATCTGCAGCCCCAATGCAAAACAATACAACCCGAATGACGATGGCACCACCCACGGCAACTTCCGGAATAAAGTGAATATCTTCTTCAGCGTAAAAGGAAGACCCACTAAAGTTTGATCAGATGTGTGGAACAGAAAAACAAATTTACAGCAGATAATTTGGATAAGACCACCAGCATTTTCAGAAGTGCACATATTATATATATGTGTGTGTGTGTGTGTGTGTGTGTGTGTGTGTGTGTGTCTGTGTGTGTGTGTGTAAAACTGTTCTGGTGGGGGATTGTATTACTTTGCCTGGAATGCAACTGAAACTGAACATCTGTTCATCTGTTCTGAAGTGACAGTTCAGAAATTGGCTCACAGCCGAAACAACAAGGTGATTACATCTCCTACTGTTTTGTCTTTAAAAAAGAATCTGAGGTTTTTGGATTAAAGAACTTTTATTTCCTGATCTATATTAAAATGTTGTTTACTCGTCACAAACATACCTGGAGTTGTGTTTTGTTTTATTCACACATGTTTAACACACAAATCCTGCATATTTAGGCTGAGGTTCTTCTCTTAAAGGTAAAAGGGGCTGTTAACTTGAAAATTACCACTTCATGACATCATAAGGTGGAACAGAGCATGTTGAGCTTTGGAGATGTAGACAGACTAATACTAAAGGGTTACTCAAATATGTGTGAATGAAACAAAACACAACTCCAGGTATGTTTTTGAGGCGGTAACAGCATTATAACATGGTTTAAAGCTCACAAGAGTCAATTATGCATAATAGGACCTTTAATCCTAACTCTGGTCCTAACCCTCTGCAGCGTCCTATCTGGCACCGTCCAAATATAAAGGTATTCTGACCTCAGAGACGAGTGCTGATCCCGAGTTCCTGACGTCCGGGGATTTCTCTGATGGCCTGAAAAGTAGGAACAGAATCTTTGGTCAGTGTTAATTTCATCAAGGCTCCTCCCACATACAGTTCATTAAACACCTAGTTTATCCAGTGAGAGCGGCTCACGGGGCCATCAGCACAAAAACAACACTCTGAGCCAAACTGTGAAACACTCACGATCTGGAGCTGATTTCATCTCAACAAGTCTGTGTGTGAGGTCAAGAGCTCTTTGTCAGGATTGTAATGCCAGGGCAAATTCATTAATATGATAATCCTGTTTGTTGATTTACTTTTATTAATCAAGTCACATTTTTATTTGATATTTTTATCTTATTAAAAACAAACAAAAAACAAAAATGGTGTTTTCCGTGTCAGTTTTATGAACAATATAAACTCTTCATCAGTGCCAGAGTTTGATCCAAGCTCTGACCAGTGTATGCTGTTGTTGTGTCCTTGAGCAAGACACCATATGAATGCCAGTACAAAAGCATTGTATAAGACTAACATGCTCAACAACTCTGAAGATCTGGAGGCACCCACAGACAGGGGGCCCCAGCGACATTAAAGGTTGGGTCAAATGCAAACCTTAAACTTAATGCATCATTTGTGTGTTTTAGGAGCTAAAGGGAAACTGGACCAAACTTTAGCAGAAAAGGGGACGATATGCAAAGTCAATCATAAAGAAAGACCTCGTTGGATCTGGAAGTTGAACCCAGCACCTTCTTGTTTCGAGGTGATATTGAGTTAGAACCTGCCTGGGATTCAGAACACACACTTCTTCAGTACTTTACAAAGATGTAAGTCTGGTCTGATTGACAGGTGGATTAGCCAATCAGGGACAGGCATGGTCCGTCTGCATCGGAAAAAATAAAGGAAAAAAATATCACAGGGGCTGAAAAACATGGCGGATTTCTGCAGAATCAATGAGAGACGCCTAAACTCTGTTAATTTGAGGAGAGAGAAATTTGATTTTATTTGTACATCATAGGCGACCAATGAGCTCCTTCGTTTCACATGCGTCACTGAAAAAAACAGATCTAATTGGACGATCACGTTTGACCGGGCTCGAGATGCAACGGAGGACGTGGGGACCAGACTGATATCAATCTGTATAAAACACACAGAGAGATCAGTCTGGATTTGACAGGCAAAGTTAGAGCTATATCCATCAACCAAAACGCACATTTGCTGAATTTAAAGAATTATAGACATTAATGAAGGTCTCTGTGGTTATAAGAGTGTCCAGTGTCCATTCTCTGCCTTCATCGCCTAAACAGGACATGAGACCAGCCAAAGTACCCAGAGTATCCAGAGTACCCAGAGTATCCAGAGTACCCAGAGTATCCCTGCCATCTAAAGAGTTCCTCGTACAGCAGTGAGCACATTAGCTGTAGAGCTTGACGTGCTCCAGAGTCTCCTCCTCAGAAACAAACTTATCCATGTGTTAAATTGCACTGTGTCCAGCCTCTGTAATTAGCACCACCTTCATTCCTCTTTAATCCAGGGCCGTACCTGTAGAGTGGAACAGCCTCCTCCCGTCTGAAGAGGCACAAACACAAACCCATTATTACCCCACAGAGAATTAATGAGCGTTCAGGGCCAGTTAACGAGGGGCGGCTCTCGTCTGCTTAGATTCAATTAAAAACTATACGCTAATATCCTCCGCGCGCTAATAGTGTGTCAGCAGAGCCGTGTGGCACCTAGCGTTGGAGGCTGAGGTCACGTCACATGAGTCTTCACTCTGAGGACTGGAGAATACAGGTTTAGCTTTAAGATGGAGACGGAGCCATTTTAAAATAAAAACACATCGTAGTTTTACATGTGTTCAGGGTTTGGGTGTTTGTGTCGTACTGTTGGAGGATAAATTGAAGTGGCCTAAGAGCTGATTGGTAGAAACGGTTTCGGAGGTTTTCATCTAGACACAGATCGAGACGTTTTTTGATGCCATTTGGAAGTTTGTCCAGATAACCACCTTCCAAACTTCTTCTACTATGAACCATTTCTGGACAAATGAGGGATTACAGCAATGCTACATACTGACTTGTTAATACGCTCCTTTTGTAGCCACAGCTGCCCTAGGACAGACACACATGGAACGAGTGTCTTGCCCAAGGACACAAACAACAGTACGCACATGTAAGACTTAGAATTGAATCACAATCCCTTGAGTTTACGTGAAATTGGTCTAATCACAGAACCAGTGTGCCTCAGAGATCAGCCATTATGGGAACATTAAAGGATTTCTCTCAGTAACAAATCACATTTTTATACGTAGCACACAGAGACATCCCTTAGGTTCATGTTGTCTTTAGTAACTACATAGAGTTCTTATCAGACCAGTCTTCTGAGGATGACTACAGACATGCCAAGGTATGTCATAGAAAAATCTCTGTGCTGTGCCTGCGCCGCACTGCCAGCTCAGCTTTTATTATCTTGGCCTATGTCATGGAGGTATAATACTCCCTACAGTTTTAAAAGCCCTTCTAGGGACTGGTGTTTGTGAATGAGCCCAGGCTATAAACACGGATACCTGCATCAGATTACAGAATTGTTAATCTAACTTTGTTGTATCTGTCCCTGTTCAAATAAACAATAAAATAAAAGCATAGCCAGACTGGACTGGACTGGACTGGACAACACTCTCACAGTGTGCTCCGGTGTGTTGAGGGTTCATGTCTCTGGTGCTGGGTCCTGTACTGATGTAAATAAACTTCTCCAGTGTTAAAATACCAGTCTCCTGTCACCTTTCTGTTAATTTTTACAAATAGACTTTATAAATAAATGTAGTTAAACAAAGGCGGTGACTTTGTGGACCCACTCCTGAACTAAAACAGTGAGGTGTTTGTATATTCATTACTTTTAATCCTTATCTTAACTTCTGCCAGTGTTGTCTCTGTTGTGTGTAATCAGGTTTGAGGAGATGAACACATATCAGTAAACTCCGTGACATGTGGGCCTCTTCACTCTTAAATTGCTTCTTGAACATAAAGACAGAGAGTGAGCCGGTCCAAGCCTCATCCATACTCATGAGCTGTGTGTCACAGATTGGAGCGCTCTCAGGAGGGAGCGGAGCCAGGCCCGTCTCCAAAGCACCAACATTTCAGCCGTTTTCACACGTTGCTGTGAAAGTGCTGACAGACCCACATTTTTACAGCCCATATGCTCCAGCGAGACGCTAATTCCTCTAACACTCTCCATTCTCCTCAAAGGGAGTCGTTATGAGCTTAAAGAAGAGGTGCGTCAGGAGCAGAGAGACAGGGACAGACAGGAGCGAGCGGAGAGGAAGAGTGACACCAACACCGGCAAAGGATCATGGGAGATGGGATGTACTCTCAGCTCACTGCTTCAGCTGCAGAAATACAGATTAGTAATATAAATAGAAACATATGGAGGTGATGAAAATCTGTTTATGATGACTTTTGCTCGCTGTGTCCAGAGCATCTCAATGCTAACTGTGCTAACTGTGCTAACTGTAGTAATGTAATCTCTTCAGACACATCAGACCCTGGACTGTTTTATGTTCCCTTCTCAGTAGTGATAGTTGGGTTATAGTATTATTATTCAATGCTCTTTGGGATTCCTGTCACTGCCCACATTGGTCAGGACTTTAACTACAAACGTTACCTGTGGAGGGGTTTTGGACTGATGAAACCAGAGGAAACACACTGAGACATGAGGAGAACATGTAAACTACCCCACAAAACTGCCGGGAGTTAAATTCTTGCTGTGAAGCTTGAGTGCGAGTGGTACTGGTGGCACTGGTAGCTGTGGTAATAGTAGTATAGCAGTGCAAAAGGGAAACTTGGAGGTGCACTCCACTCAGAAGGTCAGGAGTCAAACCCACAACCTCCGCACTGAGGCAGGAGACAGGTTAACCACTTAAGCCACAGTAACACGTGGAGGACATGCAAACTCCACTCAGAGAGATCAGGAGTCAAACCATAGACTGTATATATAAATGGACGTAGCTAATCTGCTAGCTGCCATGTTCCAAATAGGAAGTGATCATGGGCGCACTTCCAGCTCCATCGACTCTGGCTCCAATTCACTTTACATTGAAAAACTGCAGTCCCTCCCTCGCTCTACATGATCCTGGTGTTTTTATTTCACTGTTGTGTCCATAAATCAAGATGTGAACATTAATAACAGACAAGTCAGGTGCTTTTTTTTCCCTGAGGTCGCTCCTGCTAGTATTAGCAACAGGTTTGATTGACAGCATTGCTAAGCGCCCGCTCCCTTCTAAACCAGCTGTGCGGGCGGGAAGAGGTGTTACCTTACAGCCTCGCTCCAGATTGGCTCTTTGGTTGTTATCATATTCGCAGTCGGAATTCCAGATATGGAACTCCAAATTGGCCCCTATAACTGCTGGGCTTGATGAGCTTCACTTGGAGCTGAACGCTGTGGGTGACGTCACACTCACTTAGTCCACTTCTTTATACAGACTAAGGTTCTAACCCACAACCTCCTCACTGAGGCAGGAGACAGGGTAACCACTGTGCCACACTCACACATAAGAGTGTATAGGTCGCCCAGAGGATCATAACCAAACATATTCATATATTCATATTTTTGGGCACATTTCCCCAGAATAAACCATGACATCGTCTTGTTTTCTCCGCAGCCTCACACCTACTCGCTCTGTCAGAAGCACTTCCTCTCTGCAGCAGGTAACAGCCCCAGGACAGGGGTCAAACTAGGGTCATCAAATTTTAAAGAGTCGTAAAACTCCCAGAACCCTCAACATCAGAGCACACACACTGAAGCTAATCGGCCGAAAGGGAACGGTTCCGATCGAAGGCACTTTGTGATGTTGGACGTGATTGGAACAGACAGAGCAGAGTTTGGGACAAAACGGCAAAATTGAGCCAACAGGTTTTGAGTCAGACGCAGAAACTAAAGTCGAGACTGGGATTCGTGGAACAAAACGTTAACTTGTTTTGGCTGAAGCTCACTGTACAGTAGAACAGTCTGTCATCTCAATGCCGTGTTGTGGAAAAGCTCTGATGCTCTGAACACTTTAATGTGAGCTACTCATTTTCATGACACTTTGGCTGAAACAGGGTCAGGGGCCGGAAACATTTGCTGACAAAAACTGAATCCATGTTTTTTTGGGAAAATACAAAAATAAAATTCCCCATGTCAATAAGATGACTCAGGTCGTTGGGTTTTTTGGCTGTAAAAGTCTTTGACCGAGAACAGAGCCAATGATAACTACAGATGCAGCAGAGTTTGGAGAGAACGAGACAGAAAACTTAATTTGGCCAAAAAATGACTTAAGCGATGTGCTGAGGTCAGCCATATGTAAATGAAACATTTATATATACACTATATATATAATGTTAACATTACTGATGCCTCTGGTGGACAGCTCTTGTTTGGAAGCTTCACACTGCGTTATTCTCTCACTCCAGACTCTGGAGTGTTCTGCCACAGCTGCCCTGGGGTTTAGATCTGCACCACTGACCCCTCCCACTATTATCACACACGCACCGCATTTGTACTAGGCAAGGTGGGTGAAGTGTCTTGCCTAAGGACACAAGGTCGCCCCATAGAAGCAAAATACCCCCTCTTTAATACAGCCTAGAAGTAAATTACCCTCTCTTTAATACCCCATAGAAGTAGAATACCCCCTCTTTAATATCCCATAGCTAAAACGTGACACAAGATGTAAAGTGTAATATTGGCGCCTTTTGCAGCCGGCCCATTTCTTTCTTTAAATCTATTTGCTCTATGTAAAAGTTGCAGAAAAGTGATTTTGTCTTAATAAGGCCAGCGCTCCCAGTGCTCGATTTGATTTAAATTCAAAGTTTGTAGCTGCGTCCCGAGGCGTTCGCGGTGTTTCGTAATTAGTCCTCTGAGTTACAGGAACACTGGCTAACAGCTGACTTCATGCTAACGCACTTTTAATGAGCCGCTTACACCTCCCTGTGTGGCCCACATTCACTTCACTTTTCTTATTGTTTGGAGTCATGGTCCACTTTAGTCACATCTGTTAATGTGGCAATTTATTTTAAGTTAAAATATGACAGTGGAGCAGTGGTGCCTCACAATAAGCTTCTAGGTTCGATTCCTGGATCCATAAGGCGGTTTGTACTTGGTAAAATAATCACTCCACTGGATCTAAAAGGGCCCATATTACTCTATTCTCTGATCTCTGTTCTAATGCAGTTTCCTCATCATAAACATACAAACCCTGCATATTTAGGCTTAGTTCTTCTCTCAAACAGAAAGCACTCTGTTCTACCTTGTGATGTCATGTGGAAATACGGGAAGTGCTCCACCTTGTTTTTAAACTCCATACACCTTCACTGGAACCATTTGGATCATTTCAGACCTGGAATTGCCAATCTCTACTGAACTAAAGGTAAAGCGAGCTGTTAACTTAAAGGCTACCACTTCATGACATCACAAAGTGGAACAGAGCATTTTGAGCTTTGGAGATGTCGACAGACTAATAATAAAGTGTTACTCAAACATGTGTGAATGAAACAAAACACAACTCCAGGTATGTTTTTGTGTTTCTGAGGAGGTAACAATATTCTAGCATGGCTTTTAAAGCTCACAAGAGTCAGTTTTACATAATATAGGACCTTTGAACTTGCTTCTTTAAAGTTGCACTACGTAACTTTTCTGGTGGGGTGTACAACATCTTCTTGTTGCCATGGTTACTTTGTCTGGAATGTTCCACAGTATAGCATTAAACATGTATCTTGCATTGATTCAGTTAAAGGTCTTATTGCTAAAGTCAATTTGATAAGCATGTATTCTTACAAAAAGCGAGGTCACCTCTCCATAGATCTGACATGTAACCTGGTCATGTCCCCTGATTCTCTATGGACATTTAATGTCATACAGTGGAACATTCTTGGCAAAGCCATAACATCTCCACAGGCAGATGAATGAGGAGCTCCATGTGTCTGCCCCCGGTGTCATGTATTTTACATTTTCCTTAAAAACAAAAGAGTTTTAAAAGTTCCGTCTGTGCCTCTTTGTTTTGTCTAATGAGTCAAACATCGTTTAATAATCAAAGAGTTTCGGAGAGTTTCAGAGCTGCTTTAAATGAGCCGTTCAGAATAAAAACATTCTTCTTGTAAAAGTCAATGCTTCCAAAGTTAATGTTCCAGCATATTTTCATTCAATGGTACAATAAAAAAAGAACTTTATCTGAAAAGTGACACAAAAAACCACAGAAAACACAGGAGACAAACCCAGGACCTTCTGGCTGTGAGGCTGGAGGACTAACCACTGCACCACTGTGCCCAAGATTCAGTTTAGACATCCAGAAACTAAGACTGATTAATACAAGAGCCCCATTCATGTGAGCTGGGTGTGGGTTTGTATGTAAAGGTCAGGTTTTATACACAGTAAAATGACTTTTACTTCTCTGCAGACGACTTTATAAAACCAAAACAAATTTTTGCTTTTGTGCAAACATTCAGAAAAATGTCTTATTTTTCCAGTAAAAATCGATCAGCTCCACAAAAAAATTCAATACTGTCCAATATTGTCATAGTCAAGGGCCGCACTAATCCAGAGCACGACCTCGAGTGCTACCACACTGCAGTAATACACAGTAC
>KN480860.1:9714-25112 GCA_000787095.1 Periophthalmodon schlosseri
ACATTTGACGCCATTTTGAAAATCAGTCACCATAGAAAAGCTTGTGCTACTTGCCTTTCGACCTACTACATATACATAATCTGGCTTTTAGACGCAATGCTGAAATTAAAATAGTGTACAACAACTGTCAAAACGCCGTTATTTGAACGTTTATGTTATTTACTTTATTTTTCTAATCCTAGTTTACTCTTCCAGCTATGACCAGCGAAGCAGCAGCCGATCAGGTAGTTAACCTACACGCAGTACATTTCATGGCAAGCCAACAATATAGGGCTAGATTTTTTTTAATTACATAACACAGAATGTACCTAATTTTCAGTTTAATCAATTACGGTTAATGTATTCGTTTGCACTAGTTAGCGTTAAAGAGTAAACAAGGGATGAACGCAAGGCCGCACCAGTAGCATGGCGATAGCAAGGTTACAAATGAGGATGGTAAACGAACCGTCTGCAGTGTAAGCAATAGCTATAAGGCATTAGCATGTTTACTCTTTACGTTTTCATTGCGCATCATAACAGATGGTAGATCTCGAATAATTGCTTCGATATTGTAAAATTAAGGTTCATCGTATAAGCAATTGTAGCAAAATAAAACGCAACAATACTTCGCTAACCTTATTACTGTTCTATGTTGTCTGACGTGATTAATGAACTAATATGACATATTTTTTGGTTGTTTCATGTATCCAGTTAACATGCTATATTTGCAATTCGAAATGATGGGAAGTATATTTGCCACTGTCAAACATGTTGTTCTTGTTTTTGTCTTGTAGGCTGCAGAGTATATTCCGGAGAAGGTGAAGAAGGCAGAAAAGAAGTTGGAAGAAAATCCATATGACCTTGACGCATGGAGCATTCTGATTCGAGAAGCACAGGTTTAGTGACACAGAGTTGCATTCCTGGGGTTCAGCATATTGGGGTTGATGGGTGGGTTGAAAAGAGGGTGGGGCATGTAGATTGTTTAAATAATGAATCATATTTTATATAAAATTTTATATTGATGGTATGTAAATGCACTTTCCTTTCATAGAATCAACCAATAGATAAAGCCCGGAAGACCTATGAGCGACTAGTCACACAGTTTCCAAGTTCAGGCAGATTCTGGAAACTTTTCATAGAGGCTGAGGTTATTATTTTTTTATTCTCCCTTTTAAGTGTGCATGGCTGGGGTATGTCCTACATGATCAACAATGTGATTTTCACACAACCAAAATGTGTAATTTCTAGTTCCTTTTATCAGTTTTAAAGTCACAATTTCTGTGTTTGAAAAAATTCATAAATTCATCCAATATGTCAACAAAGTTTCACCCTTTAAGTGCATCTGTAGACTCATAATGTTGAATTTTGTGTAGCATATCTTGTGTGGTTCATCTAGAATTGTGGCTTTAAAATACCAACAGAAACTTGGCTTTTTTGCTTTTCCAGAACAATTTGGGTTTTTAATGCAGTCTTTTTCACATTACGTGGGGAGGGGGGGGGGGTCATGTGCATTTGTTGCATGTTTGGTCTGCAACAGTATTAAAATAATTTTAATGGTATTGGAGTGCATTAGCCTTTTATTCACTTGTCGTGTCAATTTATTGCCTCCTGTGTCATTTCTTTTGGGTAAATATATTGTGTGGCCCACTTTTTATTTGTGACTTTTTTCCTCCCTTGTTCTGAACATGAAAAATAACACTGATCTAGACCTGCTGGGGCCTACAGCACCTTCCTACATCTATACAGGTTATCAATTTCCATGTCTAACAGTTAGCATGTTTCACAGTGTATAATTTTACATCACATGTACTGCCCTCTATATTTACCTTGGAAGTACTGCAAAACCTACCTCACTGTTATATTCACTGCAGCAGTTTTTCATAAACAAATTTGAAAGCTCTAAAACACAGGCTCTGTCAGCAGCTATTAGGGGTGGGCAGTATTCACAAAAAAATGATCTCTTTACAATTTAATATTTATGTTATGTAAATGCCCTTTCATAGAATCAACTGATAGATAAAGATTTATTGTTATCTGTCAGAAGCCCTGTTAAGGGTGGGCAGTGTTAGTAGTAAATTATGTTTTTATGGTGTTTCCCCAATGAATGATATTCAGAAAATATGCCAGTCCAACAGAAATGTGCCAACACATGTATAAAAATATATTGGGTTGAGGTTTAAGTATCAGACTAATGTGAAATGACTAAAATGTGCAGAAATATCACTTTATACCCTTATTTTGAACTTTTTTAAAACATTTTTATGGTTAACTATATAACTGATGTTCTGTTTTTTTTTCTTTTTTTTAGTTTGTATATCTTCAAATCAGCATTCTCAATGAAGTCGATATTTTGATAAATCTGCCCACTTTTAAAGTCATATATAACAATATAGATTAAGTCAAATGTTCTTTGGATCGTTGGAAATATTTTAAGGAACGTTTAAAACAAAAAGATTTTTAAGATGCCATCTTAAAGCATGCATATTTTTACTTTTAGGTCACATTAGCACATTATTTAGGCACAACATTGTTATTATGATTAACATCAGAATTAATGAAACCACACCAGTGCACCAATGTGATAAACTGTTGCTTAAGATAGAACATTTTAGGGCATCTAAACCGTTCTATTTTCAGACACACTGACTTTTCATGCACTTTTGGCATGTTATCAATGAGGTTAACAAACAATGAGGTTAAGTGAGGTGAAATCTTTGGGATTTTACATTTTTTATTATGGATTGGACTATATTTTTTACTTTTATTACAGCTGGTTGATTAAAGAAAACATCTTGGTCACATTATTTGGGTCATAATTTTGATCATTACGTTAATCAATGATGTATGTTGTGAAGTAGGTATAATTTTGTTCAGTGTAGACTGGCTTTGCTCCAGGTATTGCTGAGCAGAATTTTACTACACCATTGTGTAATTGATTGGAGCAATAATAGTGATCTTCACAGCCATACTTTTTGCAGAATAGGACAGCTTTTAATTCTTAACATAAGGCATGTTATTACAATACTTGTCACTACACATTAGATTATCCTGTCATTGTCCATTTTGATGAAGGTGAAAGTCAACTTTTTTCCTATTTATTTTCCAGGCGTGTTTTAGTTTTTGTTTGTGGATACACACCACTGAATGTTCCACAGCTTTTACGGTTCCCCATGCATAACCAAATTAATCTCACCTTCGTCTGGTGCCTTATGTTTGGTGAAAAACAGTCAAGGTGCTATAACTTGGTTTAATCTGTGTGTAAGGTGTAGAGACAGTGTTGCAATTCTTTCTGTAAGATGCAAAGTGAATCTATTGACTTTGCTATGGTACAGTTTTAAAGAAAATAAACAAATATTCCCTTAAGCAATCTGTCATTATTGTGTGAAATTCACTTTGTTGATTCCCTCAGTTTGATTGTGTGAATGATCAGTTGCATGAATGCATGTCCTCTAAAAACATACACTGTTATTATATACGGCTGTTATAGTAACATTGAATGTGCACTCTCATTTGCAGATCAAGGCTAAAAACTATGACAAGGTTGAAAAGGTAAGTAGGCAAAACATGTTATTGTTAAATTTTCTATTTATGTGCAATCAGTCAAGAAAAATCAGTTAAAACCTTTGCTGACCATAAATAACGTATAGGATACATTTAAATGTGAATGTGATGGACAAAGTCTGGTTTACAGACTGAACGTACAAGGTCCCACACAAACACACAGCTTGAAAAAAGCATGTATAATTATTCCTCATTCTGTGTAATATGCCTTTGACTTTCAGTTGACCTCCCATTTAAATACTTTTATGTTTTTTTTACTACTATTCTTTTCCTAAATAATGCTGTCACATTTACAAATAGTATCACTTAACTACTGTTCTCTTACCTCTAGTTGTTTCAAAGATGCCTAATGAAAGTATTGCACATTGACTTATGGAAATGTTACCTCTCATATGTCAGAGAGACCAAAGGAAAACTGCCTAGCTACAAGTAAGAGAATAAGATAATAGTTACATAAGTGTTTCTAAAAGCTCAGCTAAATCTAAAACATCCATGTGTCCTACTAACAGAGAAAAGATGGCCCAGGCCTATGACTTTGCTCTTGATAAGATTGGTATGGAAATCATGTCATATCAGGTACAGTCCCAAGACAATTTTATTGTTTCTGTGTACATGGCTTTTTTTTTTTTTTTTTTTACATTGTCTTTGTTTATTAGATCTGGGTGGACTACATCAACTTTCTTAAAGGAGTGTAAGTACTGTTTTGATTCAAACAATACAGTTACTTGCTAGCCTTTTTAATAACATTTATTTGTGTGTTTTGTTAGTGAGGCCGTTGGCTCTTATGCAGAGAATCAGCGCATCACTGCAGTGCGAAGGGTTTACCAGCGGGGCTGTGTCAATCCCATGATTAATATTGAGCAACTCTGGAGGGATTATAGTAAATACGAAGAGGTGAGCTGAACACTAACTCATGTTATTAAAATGCTTCCTTATAGTAAAAGATTAAGAAAAAAAGTTTCTTAATTTTATTATTCTACTCTAAGGGGATAAATGTACATCTGGCGAAAAAGATGATTGAGGATCGAAGTAGAGACTACATGAATGCCAGGAGGGTGGCAAAGGTATGACACATGATATGTGAAATGTTATTGATATTGTTATTGTTATTAAAGCACATCAGAAATCCAGTGTCTGTTGTTATATAGGAGTATGAGACTGTGATGAAGGGACTGGATAGAAATGCCCCCTCAGTACCACCCCAGAATTCCCCACAGGAGGCCCAACAAGTGGAGATGTGGAAGAAATACATCCAGTGGGAAAAAAGCAATCCGTTGCGCACAGAAGACCAGACTCTCATCACAAAAAGAGGTTACTGTCATATTCCATTACCCATCAACTGTACCACCATATAACCAGTAGAGGGCAGAAGGTTTTTTTTTTTTTCAAATCTAGGGTATACTTAACATTAGTTTTACAAGTGAGTTTGCTGTGTGTTGCAGTCATGTTCGCCTATGAGCAGTGTCTATTAGTGCTTGGTCATCATCCTGACATATGGTATGAAGCAGCACAGTACCTGGAACAGTCCAGCAAACTGTTGGCAGAAAAAGGGGTAAGGACTTAACAAGTTTAAACGCATTATTGAGTTCAAAGAATGTACTAAATATGATCATTAAACTTACTACTACCCTCAGGACATGAATAACTCAAAGTTATTCAGTGATGAAGCAGCTAACATCTATGAACGCGCTATTGGCACTTTGCTGAAGAAAAACATGCTTCTATACTTTTCATTTGCAGACTATGAGGAGGTGGGTGTCTGACTGCTTTTAAGGACAGAATATTTAGCGTTTTTTTAAATTTTTTTAAATTTTTTTAAATTTTTTTACCTTGTATCGTCCATGCTTGTGCAGAGTCGTATGAAGCATGAAAAGGTGCATGGCATTTATAATAAACTGCTGGCTATTGAAGACATCGACCCCACACTGGTATACATTCAGTACATGAAGTTTGCCAGAAGAGCAGAAGGCATCAAGTCAGGTCGAACCATCTTTAAAAAAGCCAGGGAAGATCCACGCACTCGTCACCATGTGTATGTTACTGCAGCACTCATGGAGTATTACTGCAGCAAAGTAAGGAGAAACTGTCATCAGCTGTCCTATTGTACACATACATGCATATCACTGCATTGCCAGATACTTAATGTGATTAAATTAATTTTTATTCCCAAGATTCTACTTTAACTCTACATTAGAAGAAAACTAAATTTCAGGAGGTTTTGCAATAAATACTACAACAGTGAGAAAAGTATTCACCCACTACACACCAATTCAAAGATGTAGAACCACAGGATTTATTGTTTCCCATTAATGAAGACTATGGTCAGCACCCATAGTCTAAAACAAGCCAAGCAATAAATTGGTATTTAAAAATAATACTTTTAGCTTGTATTTTATATACATTAATGTAACTTTATTAAAGCAGTCATTTTTGATTGGTAGAGTCAAAAAGTGACATATTACTTCAAAAAAGGTATTCAATACAATTAATCAATTAAGGACTGCCTGTGCTACAGTATAGTCACTTTATAAACCTGGATGGTATCTGCAGTTTTTTACAATGTGAATACATTCCTCATTGTGAAATTGTAGGATTTTTAATAGTTTTGCAAAACTATATGAAATTGTATTTTAAAATTTCCAATCAATTTAGAATTTTTGAATAAAAATCAATTTAATAAGATTTAATAGCTACATTGTAATAAATCTGAAGGAATTAAAGAGGTGTGAAAACTCACTGAGGCCACTGTAATTTAGCATTGTTTTATCTATATTATTCTATCTGTTATTTTTATATTGAGTATATATTGAGATTGTAGTTAAATTTATATAAATATGTCTGTTGAATTTCATATCACCTAGAATATTTGTTATACTTTTTGGCATTCTTATTCTATTGGCACTGTTTTTGAACTTTGCCGTGTACACATATAACAGCAGCATACATTTTCTATGACTTTAGGACAAATCTGTGGCCTTCAAGATTTTTGAACTTGGTTTGAAAAAATATGGTGACATTCCCGAGTACATACTTGCCTATATAGACTACCTCTCACATCTCAATGGTAAGTAATGTTTGCCCCACTATTAATCTTTTATACCATAAAAGGGCATTTTGTTCTTTGAAAAGTACTTAACATCTTAACTGTTTTTTCTCTTCAGAGGATAACAACACACGGGTCTTGTTTGAGCGAGTGCTTACTTCAGGAAATTTGTCTCCTGAAAAGTCAGGGTAAAGTAAATGATTAATACTGTTGCATGTTATCAAAAACAAACACAACTAACCTACAGTCTCTATTGTTACTTACTTTCTTAGGGAGATCTGGGCTCGGTTCTTAGCTTTTGAGAGCAACATAGGTGACCTGGCCAGTATTCTCAAAGTGGAGCGCAGGCGTTTTGCTGCCTTTAAGGATGAGTATGAAGGCAAAGAAACTGCCTTGCTTGTAGATAGATACAAGTTCATGGACTTGTACCCCTGCTCTACCAGTGAACTCAAAGCTCTTGGGTACAAGGTGTGAATGTATAATGTTACCTTTTACATTACATCTACATTAGACAACATGAAATATCATTAACCTGTGGATTGTATGATTAAAGGATGTATCTCGTGCCAAACTGGCTGCACTACTTCCAGAGACAGTGGTGGCTCCTTCTGTGCCTATACTGAAAGACGAAATTGACCGTAAACCAGAGTATCCCAAACCTGACACTAATCAAATGATCCCCTTCCAGCCTCGTCACCTTGCCCGTATGTGTCTTCATTGTTTGTATTCATTAAATCTTCTTTATTGGGGAACAAATTATTTTGTTATTTTATCTTATCTTTATCTTTCAAGGAAAAAACTAAAGCAATTTAACTTTTTCCTCCACAGCCCCTGGTTTACACCCAGTCCCCGGTGGAGTATTTCCTGTCCCACCAGCCGCTGTGGTATTAATGAAACTTCTGCCTCCACCAACATGCTTTACTGTAAGTGTTAGGGTAAGAGATCTATTTAAATATTATTTGTGCAATCTTAATAACTTCTGCTGTATTGTTTTAGGGACCTTTTGTTCAAGTGGATGAGCTCATGGAAACATTCAGGAGATGCACTCTTCCAGAGAGTAAGTAGATTTTTTGGAGTGTGTACTGAAGCCCTGTTCTTTGGCCTGTTGTTCAGTTATATGTTTTGTTCTTAATGAAGCTGTTGAAGCTGCTGTGGAGTTGATCACTGGAAGACTCCCTGATGCACAGGGAGAGGGCAATGGGGCTATGGAGAACCATGCTATTGCCAAGTCACTCAAGAGGCCTAACGCAGACTCCGATGAGGAGGACGACAAGGGAGCTATTGCACCTCCCATACATGACATTTACCGTGCCCGCCAACAGAAGCGAATCCGATAGACACTCTAAACCTTAGTGTAAAGTACGCAGTTGTGGTCATTATGGGTAATGTATGTCCACTTTTGACATCTCTCTGTATACAAAAGATGGGCAAATGAGTGGTCTGGTTAACAATTCCTATTTTTAAAGACTGATCCTTATTCTGTACACATTTTTAAATCTGGTAGTCGATGTTGTCACACCTTGTGAAGTTTGAGTGATGGCAAATTAATCTTTTTTTTAGAAAAAGGAATTGAATTTCCTCTCAATAAAGACACTGAAAAACATTATTTTGTCTTGTCATTATGTATTACACATTAAAATATTACAAACACTAACTGAAAACATATTTTAATAACGAACAATAACAAAACAATTATTTGTTCTTGTCATAAAAGCTTAGTTTTAAATTATTCGGCATACCAGATGCCTTAATCGTTAGAATAAGTCAGTTGAGTCAATGTAAAAAACATTTAAATAAAAAACAAATCCAGAAGTGATCATTCACTTACAGTTTACTGGGTGCAGCCAAATGTCTTCAAACACAATCTCTGGTCATTTGCCAATAATGGCATGTTTTACTATGCAACCTCCTCCTGTATGTAACATTTACACATGCATCTTAACTTATTAACCTGATAAAAAATAAATATTGAACATCCTTTATAAATTAATGTCTTTTGACAAATATAAATATCACCTTAGTAACATATTGACTGCAGATAATCTATTTCCAAAATACTGAACAAATATTTCTGGATGGCCTTTATAAAATTGTCCCAAAAGTCTTCTTTTTTTACTAGCTGAGAGATGGGGATTTTCGTGGATAGTCTGTAGCAATGATAATAGTTCTTCTTTTGTGTTTTTTTGAGCATTTGCTGCATATTCTTTAGAGCTTATTCTATTGCAATATGTTGTATCTGCGAAAAGGAAAAAAAAATTCTAAGTATGAATTTAATTAAGAGAAAGCGCCAATGTACTTACCACTCATATTGTTTGGATCCTCTCCTTTAACTATGTTAATTATTTTGTCAGAAACCAACTTGTGTAAAGTCGAAGGTGTCTGGTAAAAGAAACATGGATTTAAAAATACATTTGGCAAGCAAACTTATTTGTTAATGA
The DNA here is from genome assembly GCA_000787095.1 of Periophthalmodon schlosseri. NCBI lineage: Eukaryota > Metazoa > Chordata > Actinopteri > Gobiiformes > Gobiidae > Periophthalmodon > Periophthalmodon schlosseri. Next base: position 18,736 of record KN480860.1, read on the forward strand.
AACTGGGCATTTATTATTACTACTTACTTTAAACAAATCATGATGGTTATCCATCATAAATAGCACCATTAGATCTACTTTTCCTTTAGGCAGTTTTCTGCTGTATACAATGGCATTTGAGAAGGCTCTTTTTACAGCCATTCTGTTTTCGATCTGGAAAAGAGCAATTTTTAGCTGGTGTGAACACATATAGACAGTAGAGTGAGGTGTCACTGCTCACCTCTTTGTGGAGTTTAAGTTCCAGTGATGTGGATGCAATTGCCATAAACCTCAGCAGTCTGCGCAGCTCTTCCCTTCTTTGGGAGTCCTGGATCTTCAGACTCAACTGGAAGGCCTCCATAGCTTGTTCTTGCTTTCCATTTACTAGAAAAAATACTTTGATTGAAGTTTTCTGTAATCATGAACTTGTGTGCATTAAAAATAAAAAAGCAAAACTCCTCTCACCAAGAAGTTCAGAGATGCCAGAGTGGATGTCAAAAATGTGGTTACACAACAGAGGTGGCTGTTGAGCATGTCCATAATGCTGAGCTAGAATCTGATAGAGTAGCTTCTTACACTGCAGCAGGTCATCAGCACAGCGGGCCAAACCACGGCTCAGCTCTACAACCAACTCATCAGGTACAAACTCCAGACAGTCCACTGCAGCAAACATCCACTCATCCGCCCTGTGAGACAGGACAACTATAGTCATCTAGAACTAGAACAGCTGTGATGTTCTTGAGGTCACAATTGTATATTATAACACAACATAAAACTCACTGTGCTTCACTAAAAGCCTTGAGAACCTCTCTGTCAAGGTAACTTGACGTGCACATGACATCTGTGTCATTGCTTGTGCCATTCATTTTGGACTCTGATGGACCCTTTCCCTCTAACAAACTCTCCAACAGGGGGAGCTCTATCAGCTGCAACAGTCTGAACACGGCCTGCTGGTGCCACAACTCATCCATAACTGTGTACAAAAATAAATAAAAACACATGAGACGTGATTCAAACATACATACTGTAGATTTATTTTGTAAGAAAAAGTCTGTCTTACTGTCTTGTGATAATCCAAGGTTGATCATCTGTGGTGTGACATTTGCACTCAGGTCTAGGTTTTTCAGCACTTCTTCCAGAGATATGTCTGTTGGCGACTTCATGAAAAATCCATGCTTCACCTCTTGTCTGAGGAGACACACAATTGCATCAAGCAGTGAAATTACTGGAAAGCAGTGTGTTGCTTTTCAACTTTAATTTGCAATATGTTCCAATTATTTAACAATAATGTCATAAAAGACCATACTTCATCTGGCCACAAACACACCTCTGGTTTAGTTGTCACTCTCACAATAGATCAAAAGGCTGCAAGTGTTAAAGCCAAAGTCTTTAACAGTAACAGTATTAATTTAATATGATCGTAGCAACAGGTCGCCTAAAGCCCCCTACAACTACATTCAAAGCTTAACGTCACCTATGGTAAGAAGAAGATAATGGGATGTACCTTTCACATGTGGGACTGTTCTTGTTCCATTTGATTCCTGGGGATTCATATCCACCTTCATTGTGCTCTGATATATAGTTTAACGAGCTGCTCCCTGGACTCAGAAACCGGTACAAACTACAGCTGCTATCCTCAAAGGCTGGTTGCTTCTTGTCCTTTCCAAAGACAACTTTATTCCCAACTGGTTCAAACACTCTGGAGTCCATAAGGGCCTGGCACAAACGAACAGCCTTATATCTCGGCACGGCCTCCTCTCCAAAGAAGCGCATGAGTGTGATGTGTGTTAGGACTGTGTCTACAGCCTCTGAGCCCAAAAAGCAGTCGTGGTAGGACTTCAGGTTGTGTCTGCGCCGTTTGACCTCCACGTGGGTGTGTAGGTTGGAGATAATGCTGCCCCAGATGTAGGTTGCCCGGAAAGGCTTCCCCGCCATGGCCATGTCTTACCCTGAAGCAAAAAAGATACAAAGTAAGTATCAGACATTCACCCAAGTTTGAAGACAACACGTTTTACTGTAAACTTTTTTTTTCCTCAATTGACTATTTTTAATCATGTCAGTAGAGCAAGGTTTGGGTTACTATTCTACCATACAATGTTATGGGACCTTTACTACCAAATTCACTGGATCTATGAGAACAAGACATGATGCGATTTTGACATAATATATAATAAATACATTGTGTGGTTCTGTTCATAATTTTGGCCTCACAATCTTTACACATTTTATTTCATATTATTGCTGTCGTAGCACTGCTTTTTGGAAGTACAGCTCCTCAAAAAATGTCACTTATCAGTGCTTAACCCTTTACAATGTAAATTCAAGGTACAATGTACAATTTTATTTTCTCAAAAATGAAGTAAACATGTTCATGCGCAAACAATCACTGATTATACATTATACCTTGATTATACTGATAATTGTATATTGATTTATTTACAAAAACATAGAAGTGAAAGTTGTTGGTTTCCATTTAGTGTTCTGGCTCTCAAGCTCCTTATCCAATCAGAAAACATGTTGTCAGATTATGACTGACCTTTGTAATACCTGAGAGCAACCGGCATTTCAGTCTCAATTGTGATTGTTTTGCTTTTTTATAAACCAGCTGTAGCTTTTAATATTAATTAGACCCCGGGCTATCCTGGCCTGTATACTAAACACTGAACACAGGGACACAGGGATATACAGTGTATTTTGCTGACACAGCTCCAACCTCCCCACAAGAGGAGAGAAGAGCAGAAGGTGTTAAATCTACTGCTGCTTTCAAAAGGAAACATTTGAAAACCTCTGAACAAATGTTGGCAGTAGATCAGATCAGCACTTAGTAAAAAGAAAAATGACCTCTGCAGAGGTTTTATTTTAATAATAAAATTGAGAACGCCAACACTGGCCCAATACTACACACACAAACACACAAGTATCCACTAGGCATCACTGCAAGTTTTGTTTGTTTTTTTTTTTTTAGAGGAAGACAATTAAATCTTCTTCTAGAACAAGACCCATATCAGGCCACTTGTGCATCAGATAAGTTTCAGGATATTAGGCTAAACCCATGTTTTATGTAAATTTGAAATCTGAGTCAAATAGGCTATGCTGTTGGACACCACGTGAAAATTTAAGGTCCTAGTCTAGATAGAGAGCTATTGCCACAATTAAGTCTTTATAATGAAGTAAAGGAGAACCATCTGCTGTGTCCTTACAGGGATCTGTGGATTACCTTTTACAGATTAAATGCATTAAAATGATGGGAAGGGGGCATGCATATGGTTTCTCTCCCACATGCTGAGATTTGATCCCACTTAACCTATGTCATTCTGCCAACCTTCAAAGCCATCAAAGTAAGGGTGACCTGTATTTCAACTAAAGACAACACCACCATTTGTGTTTGCACACATCAGTGGAGGTAAATACTCGCAATGGGAGCAGCAGCAACACATGGGACAATCCCTTGTGAACACAAACAGCCCATTACAGGTGGAAGATAAAACACTAGCTTTGATTTTGTGCAGAGGCCAAAGTAATATTATTCACAAGGTAGAGAAGCAAGGAAAAGGCTTGAAGGCTGCATTTTTGTAACATGTTGAGTCAGGTTACATTAACCGATCAAGCCCAAGGACATCATTTGGGAGCGTAGAGACCATTGGCTATTTTGAATACACCTATGTCGCATGATAGGGTGGCCTGAACATAGTTAAAACCCTAGTTTGGTGTTTTAATACAAACACCAGGCTGCAGAATTATCAAGAGTACAAAACAACAATTTGCCAATATTTAATCTATGAGGATATAATGGAGCATATTAGAAGGCAGGCTTAACGATTAAACCGATAAAGCAGGTTTGCCTATTGGCTTAGTCTAAAAAAAAGTGTTAAGTATTAATTAAATGATAAGCCTAGTCTTTAAAATTCTGTACCTTTTAAACAGACAATGTCCAAATAATATCAGCTATCGGAATTGTTTCCTTTTATTCAATGTTAATCGTCTGAATATTCCAGAGTCACAAATGCAGCAATAAAGACAATTTTAGCAACATTTTAGCTTTCCACACGCGCTTGGTTCCAGTCAGGCTACTTCTAGTAGTTAAGCGTTACTTCTCTGCACCTAATCTGTAATAGTCTATGCCTGTTGACAACGAGGGAAAAATCTGAAAAGGACCAATATCTTACCTTATCTCAGAAGCATATCAACTTCCTTCACTCACTGTAGAGACTGCCATTCAAAGCGTGTTGGTCCATGTCTTTGGATTTCAATACACTCACCGTGACGCACGCAACTCACTACAGTACTCTTCGAAACCGTCTCCTCCCACGACTATACATTATTCATATGCCAATCACCGCCCGTTTGGGACGGGCATTAATGTGATAATGAGCCGCTAACAACTTCACTTTTGATGTAAACAATGTAAAAAGGTCTAAAATGGACTAAAATGCCGCAAAAGGAATAAAATGCCGCAAGATATACACTATTATTTGTAGGCTACAATTCCATTATATTTTTTTTCTTATGGGCTATAACTTGTATGAATTGGGTGCAAGACATAATTGAACTATACCACAGCCTGTGTTAATCTTTCAGCAGAAGTCACAGAACACGCATGCTTGGCCTATATATTTTGGTGCCAAAAAGTATTGTTTCTCCAAATTTCCTTTCTGAATTTTATGCAAAATTAGCCTAGAATAAATAAGATATCATTCCTCCAGTTACACTTACAAATACCTATAAAACATACAGACAGCATCGACTTCAATACAGCAGTCTCTGTCTTGAGGTGTAATCTGACAATGGAAAAGTAGTAAACTGACACTGCAAAGCCAATGCTGGTCACTTGCTGAAAGAGACACTGGAAAAGGAAGGTGGTGATGAAATATCATCACACTCAACTATTGTATGTCTATATAGCTTGACTTTTTATTTATCTTTTTTTCTGGTCACCCTTGTCAGGACACTAACCTGTTTCAGTCAAGACAAAGATGTGACTTGAGGAAATGATCTCTTGAATATTCTTGGCAGAACTGGTTTAACAACTCTTGAACTAAGAATACATGTCAGGAGTCAGGTGTGTTTGGAGAAAACTGAAACTGACTCTTTTCAGACTCTTAATTTAACTCACATATGACTTGTAAGTTAAAGAACAAATAAGATAATGTTGATTTGTTTCAGCAAAGACAGATAATGTAGCCTACTTACAGTTGGTTTGAGTTTATATGTGAAAGTAAATTATTGGAGTAACCTCTAAAGTTACCTGTTTTACAGGGCTTTATTGGTAATGATGAATTTTATTGGTGATATTTTTCTGTAATTTAAAAGTAGGCTTTCTACCCACCCAACATCTTCATGGGGATGTTATTGATTTGCCCAAAATGGTCTACAAGAAACATCTCTATCTCCATTGACCAATGTGACAAGCATGTGACGCCACCAGGCCGAGCTACAGGTCAGATCTGTGGAGAGAAAATCCCACTCAAAGTATGAATGCATGTATTTCAAGGTTAAGGTTAATGTACACTTTGTCTCCGTGGGGAAACTTGTCCTTTGCATTTGACCCATCTTTCAATGCCACTGGAGCATCTCCTCAGGAGCAGTGGGCACCAAAACGCAGTGCTCAGGGACCCATCTCTGTGATCTTGTTTCTAGTCTTGGTCATGACTACCTTAGCTGGAGGATTTGACCTATTGTACATGTTTTGGGTTGAAGGGGAAAACTGGAGTGCCTGGAGGAAACCCACCCAGATACGGGGAGAACTTGCAAACTCTGTATAGAAAGGCAACCTGGGGATTGAACATGGAACCTTCTTGCTGTGAAGCATGCTAGCCACTCAGCCACCATATTTATTTGGCAATTAAAACACCTGTAATTGAATAAATACTAGATACATTTAATATCATACTGTGGAGCCCCCACCAAAAAAGGTGCATAATGCACCTTTAAAATGCATGAAGCTAAAAATGTAGTTAGTTAATCTTTTTGTAGAAAACATGTTATAAACATTCAAGCCACAGTCAGACTTTCAAAAACTTTAAGGGTCCCTCAATAGAACTCCCACATGTTACACAATGATTCATTAAAATTCATTAGCTTTTTTATCTAGAGAGCAGAGCTGTGTATCTGTTACAGCTGCGTCTGCGCTGGAATCTGAAATGCCCGCCTGACGTCTGCCTCCTTCTTTTCCATCTCAACAGAGGACAGTGGGTCTCCTCATTGACAAACTGTCGCCCCAGCACAGAGAAACTTTTGTTTTTCTCACAAAGGTTGCCAGTAATTGTGCCTTCTGTACGCATAGAAATCATATTTTCTTCAACAGTTCAGACTAAACCAAGTCATATCCTCTCAATAGGGAAAAATTTAGGAATGGTTTTATGCCAATATAGTGTTAGCCCCACGATTAATATAATCGT
>KN480860.1:25156-39032 GCA_000787095.1 Periophthalmodon schlosseri
AATCGTTGTATATATAATATATAAAAATATAAATATAATACTGAAGTTAAGCATCCTCACCGTCCACATATGAATTAGACTGTTAATAGGGCTGATTGATGTTTTTGTATTTGTTTGTTAGCCAATAAAACAAACGTAGCGTTCATTTTAGCATGTTTAAGTATTTAAACATTCACTCATGACTTGATTAGATTTACACATGTAAAAGGCAATATAATATACCATGCATCTTGCATCAAGAGAAGCATGCAGGACTTTATTTACAAACTGCATTTCAAAGTGATAGCATAAAACCAATTTCTTGGGTCACAGAAATCTGTTGTGGAAATGTATAAAAAATATTAACGTAAATAGAAATCTATTTAGCTTAGCTTAAACTGGGCTATTTGAGAAAGAGTAATAAAGCGACTTTACAGTGAAATGGTGAAATGATATTCATTGAATACAGTCCTTCCATTCCATTCTTAAAAACTTGTTGGAAGATAAAGTTGGAAGAACTGAGTTTGCATAATTTCACCTGTTTTTATGTACACAAAATGTACATAATGCTTATAGACAGAAAAAATGCTGTTTCCAAGCTGTAAACAGGGTTATATAAAATTACTGTTTAACTTAAAAAAAAAATATTTGTACGTTATCTTACGTATAGAACTATTCAAGTCTATTGTAGACATATGTCTATGCTTTTGAATTTATTTAATCTCATGACTACATGTTATGCCAAGGACTTTCTATCTTAATATACAACAATGGGTTATAACATTTTATCTTTAAAAAAAAATACTTAAAAACATACAAAAGACAAACATTAAAAATATGTTTCCTACAAAACCATACACAGAGACAAGTAGCTTTCAAAGTCTGTCACATTCTTTAAGTTACATTCGAGTTTGATGCAACACCTGAAGAAACTTGTCTCACACTCTCAAAAAGGCAAACGGAATTTTGATACCACATATCCGAACAGTAATGTTTTTTTTTTTAGATCAGATTGAGTTCAAATATGTTTGTCACCAGTCTAAACAAGTAAAGATCATCGGCAGACCTGCTGCACTTGATTGATTAGCTCTCCAAAGCGATCAAAGAGGCCCTCCAGCCACACTCCGTTCTGCAGGCACTTCTGTATGGTTTGCTCCTGTCCCAGCTCTCCCGCCTGGACACGTAGAGACTCAATCTGTCAGAGAGAGGTGTAGACACACACAATTGATTGTAGCCAAACAGGAGAGTGCAAAGGGGTGCCATTTACTGGGAACTGTGCCATACCTCATTTTTACACATGAGGTATGTGTGGTACTTGTAATGCTGTAAAGAGTGGTACAGAGAGAACCACTGAGTTTGCTGTTGGTTAACAGTGTATTCCTTGGAGAGTAAAAAGAACATGACAGTGTGAGTAAAAAATAAACTGCACCCCCTGTTGGGGGATAGAGTAGTTACACATTTCAATTACCTGTGGCACTTTGTTTGGTAACTTGTAGGGTTTCATAGTTTTTTTGTTGTAGGCCCTCCCACTGAGACGAATTTTGAAGGTTGGAGTTTCGCCCTCTTTTTTCATTTCTGTCACTACAGCAATCTCAGGAAAGCTGTCCAAGGCCGTCTAGGCACAATCAACAGACAGACTTATAATGCAATTTTTTACTAGTTATTTAAATAAATTTAGTTTTATCTATTCTATTGAATATAATGAAAGACACCTTAAGAATATTTTCAATAGGAAGTTTGTGAAGTAAACGTTTCCTGTTGTCTGTAATCATCCCATCCACCTTCTTCATGTGTGGTAGTAGTAAGTCATCTATGACAAATGACAAAGTGTACCCATTGTACTTGACAAATTTCCAACTAGTATGACAAAGATTATGTAATTTGTCAAAATGTTTCACTCACCATTCGATCTCTCTAAAGTCGTTATCAAATCCTCATCTAATGCAATACTGATGAGCAGTTCCACAAAGCCCTTAAATGTCTCCTTCATTGTCCTTGTGTTGAGAAGACGTGAAGTGAAGGGTACTGGAGGATTTAAGTCTAAGAACATTTTATAATAAGTTATTATTTAATAGTTATATTTTAAAAGCAAATAAGTCTAGCTATTTACCATCTTCATCAGCAGAAGAGTCAGAGTGAGTAGATGAAAACTCCTCCTTCCATTTCCGTCGTTTTTTGGGTGGTGGCTCTGCTCTGGACTTAGGTTGTTTGGGTCGGGGTTTTTGGCACAATGTGGTGGTGCAAGTATTGGCTGTCAAGCCAAGCAGGGCTTTAACCTGCACACCTCTGAGTACACCAAGAAAGAAACAAAGATTAACAATCATTCAGCCTTTGCTTTGTTCTAATTATATTTTTTTTAAATTGGAAAAATAAATCTACCTTAAGGAAGTCATAGGTTTACAGCGAGGTTTTCTACTACAAACTCTGACATACTCTCTCTTATTGACAGTGTCCAAAAACTTAACGTAAACCCGTCTGTACATGGTTTTTGCATCTCCAAAATACCCCAGATACTGCATAAAAGAACGACAGAAAACATTAAATGTTTCATATACATTTTGTCATGAAATATAACCATATCAATGTAAAGTTTACACTGTTTGTGGCTGAGAAGACTCTCCGTCCATCTCGTAGCTCAGGCACAAACTTTTGTAGCAGAGCCTTTTGAACTTTCCAGATAGCAGGGGGCTCATTCCCTGCTTTCATTGTGACCTGCAAAAAGCAACAGTAAAGTTATAAGTACAGACCTTTTAAGAAGTAATTTTTAAACAACTATCCCAAGTCAGATGTACCTTCAACGTTTCAATATCCTCATTTCTGACAACAAACTCATCTCTTTCACGATACATTCCCTCTCCTCCGCTGTCGGAAAGTTCATCATCTGTGAGTCCTTCCAGAGCCACACTCATCAGCTGAACAGCCAACTGGGAAGGTGCGGTCACAGAGGGCTTCTCTGCAACAACAGCAGTCTGTCTCATGGCACTCTTTATTTGTTGTGAAGGGGCAGGCATTTGTGGAAGACAAACGGCTGTTATAGTAACAGGCACCATGACTGGTTGTTCAGGCTTCAACATAGGGTTAGAAATTCTGTTATCTGCAAAAAGAAAAAAAAATAGAATGCAAGAGAAATTAAGGTGAATGCATACAATTGACAATAATTTCAGTATGAGCATGGTATACAAAGAAAGCAAAGTCTACCTATTCGTATTTTCCTATCAGAAGATTCATCCAGTGATGAGAGCACTGAGCTAATGCTGTTCCTTAAAGCCAAATTCTTCCCAGTGTTTTCTTCCTCATCTGAGCTGAATGATGGCAGTGTCTCCAGGTTTCTCTGCAGATCTTCATCTAGACGTTTTGAATGAGTGTTCACCACTGGGCTCGCTTGAGGAATCAAAGGTGCTGTAAGAGTCTGTAGTTTAGGAGCTACACTTGGTAAAGTACTTGTAGTACATGTAGGGGGTTTGGGTGGGTTGCAAGGCTTCTTTGACCGACTGACTGTTCGCGTGGGACTGGGGGAATATTGCTGTTTGGGACCAGATTTGAGAAAGTCCAAAAATGAACCTATAAATCCATTTTTAACCTCTGGCTGCTTCTCCTCCACTTCCCGGATCTTTTGCCTTATTCGTTCCTGCTGTGGACAACTGTCAATTGTATTTGCTGTGACAGGAGGTGAAATATCACTTGGCCTGGAGTTTTGCCGCTTAGCTTGTCCACTGCGTTTGGCATGTGCCTCATCATCACCCCCTAGCTTGGTTAAGAACTTCCCCTTCTTTTTTACTTCACCATCAGCATACTCCACAGAACATTCCTCTGTTTTCATACATAATATTGACCTTCCTTTGGTTTGATTTTCATTACCAGAAGGGACATATGTAAAGTGATTTTCTGACCGGTCTTTGTCTTCATTTGTGTGCTGTTCAGGATTATGATTAAAATGGATGGAGGGTCCCTGACAGCCTGATGTCACACGAGATCCATTCGATGCCATGGCCACAGTGCTGGAGGAAACATTTGTGAGTTCCTGTGCGTTGGAGAAAATGGGTGATATATGCCTCATATCTAAAGTCTGGAACTGATTTTTTGGATCAGCAGAATTTACCTTTGACCTATCAGCTTCAACAGAAGATGATGCCTTCACAAAATCTTGCACACCACATGCTGCAACTGTGGCAGCCAAAATATCATCAACATTGGACATAATATTTCTTTCATCCAACACTGAGTCAGAAAAGCAAATTGAGTTAAGAGCAAAATGGTTCTTAGCATCATTCAGTTGTTGATTTGTTGCCTGGTCATAATGGCTTTTAGTGATAAGAGGATGATTAGAATCAGGGCATCTAGAACTCTGCTCATGATATTGCCCCTGTTCATTTGTGGTCTCAGCCATGCTAGATCCTAGCAAGTCTCGATCCATATGAAGATACTGGACATGAACTGGACCCAGGCCTTGGGGCTGTTGTATTCCTGGCACAGACACCCCCTTTGATGAAGCCTGATTGTGACTGATCATCTGGTTTGGGTCAATAAGAACTTGATTACAAGGAACTGTTATGAACGGAGTGTGGCCTGCTGTAACAAGGCCCTGAATTGAATTTTGATGACTTTGTTGATGAGATTCAGGAGATCTGATCTGTGAAGTATGCAGTTTTTGCTCTAGGTTCAATTGTGCAGGTGAACACACTACACTATTACCTGTAGGTGATATGCTGGAACCCAGCTGCCCAGAGACAGTAGTTTGGCGGGCATGTTGTTGGCCTACTGTGACTGTACTTTCATCTTTACCCTGTGCTGTATTTGCAGGTCCCTGTCCATTTGCCTGGTCACCCGATTGTGAACTGCTTCGAATAACACTTTGTAATTTATGGTGGTCTTCCATCTTGGAAACAACATAGATAATGTTGTTGTGAGCACTCAAACTGTTATCTGCCAAATTCACAGACATTGAGACCTGCTGCGTTGAAGGCTTTATGTCTTGAACTGAAGTTGTGATGTTATTTTGTAAGGATTGCAATGACAATGAATAAAGGGGCAATGATTTGTTGCTGTGTGCTTCTTGTGCAGATAAGTTGTTATGCACTTTTTCTCCTGAGGCCTGAATTAAAGAGTACACCTGAGAAGAATTAGAAGTGGGAAGACTCTCCATACATGTGGTTGGAAAGGATGAGTTAAGGGATTGTCCTGGGGCATAACTGTGTGGATATGTTAATGAAGCTTGCACCTCTGACTGAGACGTGTAAGTCATTAAAGGGGTACCCTGAGAGTGGGGTGCAGCATAACTTTCAGAGAGAGCAAGTTCTTGACACAAGCCCTGAGCCTGGGCTGTGTACTGCGTCTCTTGCTCCTGACCAGGGGAGTAAACATGGCTCTGATTGACAGATGAAACACTCCCTGACTGGCTGGAAGGTGCAGGCAATTTGTTAGGGGAAGAACATGGAGGCTGTGACTGAGCATGTGAATTGACATAAATAGGGGAATTGGTGGTTATAGGGGCAGACAATTGTGTGGACTGCTGATTAGCAATAGAATTTTGCTTTTGCCCTGGAGAATTATGATTATTATAGTTACTGTCTTTATCTACATCATTTAGATGGATATCTTTAGCCTTTGGCACAGAAATAGCTGAGTAAGCCTCAGTGACTGAATCGGTTTTGGCTTGTGAAACTACTCCATGAGAGGAATCTGATCCAGTGGAAAGGTTGCAGGACACAGGGGAGTGCCGTGATGGTTCAGGTGGATAAGATACCTCTCCTTCATTGACAGCGCCAAAGTAACCCTGTAGTGTATGCTCAGAGTCTGGAGACTGCTCTGTGGCTGTGATGTTTGTAGAAGGCCTCTGGTGGTGTTTGATCACACTACATTCTCTCTGAAGAGCTCTCTCAATAGAGCCTGAAAATACAGTAGCACCAAATTGCTGTGTAGGTCCATGAGGAGTGGATAACGGACAAGGCAGGAGGCTGAACTGGGGCTGAAGAAGGTGAGGGGCTGACTCCTGAGCTGAGCGGTATGTGGAGGACTGGACCGGTAAAGAGGAGCCTAAAGTGGGAGTCGAAAAGGCCAAAGCTGCAGGAAGCATGGTCTGACTTGGTTTAAGATGGAGAAGGGGGTCGTGATGAGAAAGGAACAGGCCACTGGTGGAAGTGCTGAAGGCAGGGTCCTGAAGAGCTGGAGGAGAATTTGTAGCACAACTTCTGGTGGGGTAGGCACTGGTATGTTGATAAGACATAAGAGCAGCAGTAGATGGGAAAGTGGCAGTAGACGGCAGGGCACCAGTCAAGTATAACTCTGTGGTAGAATTTGTGCCTGGAGCAGACAAAGAAAATATGTAAAGACTAAGACATTCAGAAAATAAATATAGCAAACATAAGGTCAAAAATAAGGCGGCAACTAACCTTTAGCTATTTTTCAATGAATCAATTAGTCATTAGATCATGAAAGGTCTGTGAATGAGATTTTCACTCAATTTGACAAAAAGAAACTAAAGTGACACTGCCTAAGGACATCTGAAGAGTATAGATATTTACAGAGAAATATTTTTTTTCTTTCTTTCATTTACATGTTTTCTGTGTAATTTTAGTGCAATTACTGCCCTGAACAGGGGTTTATGACACAGACACAGCACAGGACATGTTTGTGAGTCTGTGTAAACTCCAGAAAATTATTACCACTAAATTAGTTGACGACTATTTCAATAATCAATAAGATTCATCCAACTAGCACACTAAAAACACTGACTATATTTGGTTTGGACTTTCTTTGCATTTGTGAGGAAAACGTGCCTTGATTTCAAAATACTAGAATAATAGAATGTAAATGTAGTGAAATGTACAGATTAACAATAGTCTAATCATACAGATAAAGACTCTAAAACACATATGAAAAGGCCTTTTGATAACAAAGACAGTAGCATTATTAAACCAAAATGGCAGAATAAATCATTTTTGATTTTCATCAATGACACACATTATTCATAACCATTTTGTATGCAGAAGCCTTCAGTCACCATAATCCAAGCTTTATTTTGTTGTTTGTTTATAATGTATTTAAAAAGTTTCACTGAACGTACAATAGAAATAATGCTTTGACTAGTCGACTATTCAAAAAATTAATCGCACATTAGTCAACTACTAAATAATTGTTAATTGCACCCCTAGTACACATAACAGTACATTTCAACAACTTATATTAGTTTATAACTTTGTTTTTTATCTATTAAAACCTCTTACCAGATGGCCATGATGGTGGTCTAAAAGGAGGAAGGAGTGAGGCACCAACAGGTCCTGCCTGAAGACTTCTGGACTCCATGGCTGACAAGAAGCTCATAATTGAGGTCTCAGAAGTATGACTATTTGTGTCAAGCGTTCCTAAAACATGAGAAGCATACTTCAGCAACCAGTTATTCGGGAGATAATGTAGCCTACAGTGTTTAACTTACCTCCTGCAGGTAGGTTTGTTGTAGTGTAGTTGGGCAGCTGGTGGGAGGACACGTAACTTTGCCGGTGAAGAACCTCTGTATCAACGTGTGATGTTCCATAACTGGTACTAAATACAGACAAGAAACATGAATCGTATTATTAATATAAGCGTTGTAGATCACACACATTCTTGTTGTTGCAAATAAGAACTTTGTAGCCTACTGATTTAACAATTGTCGCCTACATAGTAAATATAAGGACAATTTAGCAAGTTACGATGTATGAAAAAATGAAAACGACATTCAATCAGTTTTCAGAAACAATTCAACAAGTAGCTAATAAACTATGTAAATATGAACATGTGCAGGGTAGACTATAGTAGGCCTAAACTTTGTAAACAAATCGATAGCCAACACATAGCCTATAGGAAAGTAGTTTTATGATTGAAGCGTTAATTAAACTACTGTTACATGTTCGCTACCGACAGATCATCAACCCTGCCAAAACATGGAATGATGTTTTTTGTGGAAGCCACGCAGCAAACCTTTACAAGGAGGGTAGGCTACACTGTAGCATTGTAGCGCTCACAAAAATGTTCACTCAAACGCATAGGCTACTAAACTTTCTCAGTAGCCTACTTTGGTGTTACTGACAACAGACAGATCGTGGAACTCCTCGGTTGCAACCTCCTAGGCCTTTCATCACCGACATTTTCTGGAAAAGGAGACCCGCCCTCTCCTTCCCTTTACCTTGGCTTGATACTCGCAGTGCTGCGCTCATAGGCCCAAGAAGCTGCGGTTTGTGCTGGAGGAGCCAGCGCGTCCGCGAAGCTTGAGCACGGGTAGTTCCTGTCCATCATCCGGTTAAAGATCTGCTTCTCCTGCGGAGCTTCGAGAGGCACTGGACACACATTGTAGCAGCTCGGTCTGACGGACTAAGATCAGTCCTGCCAAAGCCGTGGACAGTCCACAAAGCGCCTAAAAGGCTCTCTTGGGTATCGCGTCTACTTTCAAGTCAATAATCACTTTTTGTTCGAAGCGCTTCTACGAATACTGTAAAGACCATGGTGCAAATCCTGCACGCTTTCGTCCATGTTAGCATATTTCCCAGGATGCACTGCAGTCAAGCTTGTAGTTTTTGCCCCTTTCCTAAACTAGCTACATTACAAGTTCCATACCACATATTTGAGAGCCGTACAAACACTAGGCTATTATTACAAGAAACGTCAAATCAATATAGATTTTATCTAAAAATTTATTGCATGTTATAATAAAACTGTAAAATACAGAAATTCATCAATTTCATAAAATTTCCACCATGCCCATGTTTCATGTGTGTGACACAAAGAGGCAATAGTGCCAGTGACTTGCCAGACAAATAAATAGCACCTCACCTAAATGTAATCATTGTAAAAAAAAACAAAAAAAACTTCACACTTAAGAATTCAGTGAAATGTGTAGGCTAATGAACATGAGACAATCATCTGAATTTATGAAGTTAGACTGTTACTCAGTGTTTTTGAAGTTGATTTCCACTAGAAGAAGAAGTGTAAAGCAAAGAACGTAAGTTAAGCTTAAGTCAAAAATTATACTTCGTTAAAATAAGATTGCTCACAGCAGCAGTTGTTTTTCTTTTAAAATACAAGAAACATGGACAAACACTGTTTGCAGATGTAATTTACCAATCTTTGGAGTCTTCATTTTTCATTTGGAAAAAAGCAGCAATATTAAAACATGAAAGGTAAGGTCTTGGCCTACTTTAAGGTGCCATAAATAAGTCAACAGCCTATACGTTGAAATCATGTCTATTTCCTTCTGTTGTAAACTAATAGTTCTGTAGTGCATCAAACTGAATGGCACAATGAGAATATGAGCAATCCAGCATAGAGGTCTGGGGAGGAAGGGTAGATGATGTGTGTGTATCATTCTGGTTATCGTCTTGTACTGCCAGCTCTTGAGCTATAGGCAAAAAAAAGTTACTTGGTTTTACAATTCACTGCAACGTTCAAATAAAAACAAAGTATAATAAATACCCAGGATATGGTGGCGGGGGAGCATCATATTGTCCACTGTTTGAAATAGCTTGTTCATATGAAGGTAGGCCTGGGGCATCTGTGTCTTGAACAGGGTCCACCTGTGGGTTCACAGGCTGCAAGGACACTTCCTCCAGTCGTCGAATGATTACTGATGCGTTACTTCTTCTTGAGCGAACTCGAATTGAACTGGCAAAAATAAAATGGGGATGGAAACTAAATAATTTCAGTGATGTTCTGGGCATCAAATATTGTAGGCCTATGCATTAATCATTCGGCATCTACAATTTTGTGACAGTGACACTAGATGTGTGACTGGTTGGAATAGAAAGGGCATCTGGTGTGACTTCCTACTTAAGCTTATGTAACTGGTTTATTCATTGGGTAAAAATTGTAGTATGGCACATTTGTATGTGTCCCTCTGTGGAACAATACAGTTCACCATAGGGCTGGGTGATTATTTGATACTAAAGATATAGTTCTAAAATTTTGAGCAAGATATACATTTAGCAATACAGTAATTATTGAGATTTGTTGTGTTAATAGTAGGGCTGCACTTCTGTTCTGTCTTGTTTCCCCATTTCTCGACTCACTCACTTTGGGACACAGGACCTGCAGCACCTGTGTCACAGGCTACACTCCTGGCACATCTGTGATGATCCACAATTACATTTCAACTTTCTAATCAGCAGCCTAGTTTGGAATGTATATGATATCAAGATATTATAGATATATCGAGATATTCATTTTTGTCCATATTGCCCACCCCTAGTTTAACTTGACTTAATATTAGCTTTTAAGACATGACTGTGAGCCTTACTGATTCCTCTGTCGCCAAATTGATACATCAGAATATTGTGTAAAATGGACAGAGAAATTAGATCCTGTTACGTACCTCGCACGGCTGATGTCATCTTTACATTTTCCCTGACACAAATACCAAGCAAGAAGGCCCATAAAAACAAGAACCACACCAGCAGCGATTAGACCAATCAAGAGAGATGTCACATCAACTCGGCTAGGTCGCTGGCCCTTATCTGTGGACATAACATTATACACAGTCAAGATTGTGACTGTTCCAGTGTCCATTATATTAAAAGGTGTACTGTGTAACTTTTCAGGTGAGAAGTCTGCCACCTGCTTGTCTCCATGATGCTATTACTCTGCCTGGAAGTATGACATTAAAGTCATCTGTCTTGCATTTAATTACAATTACAGCCATTTAATTGCTCCAAAATATCTGGGAAAAGATGCATTCTTATGTGAGCAGGGTATATAGTGGAACATTCCAGGCAAAGCAATATCTTCATTGAAACAAGCAGGTGAGACTTTCAGTTACATAGTGCACGTTTAAGCAAATGCCAAAGTAACAATGTAAAAAATTGTTCACAAACTACAAACCTATATATTTTGTATCTTAATTTAGCATGGGGACTTCTTAAACTCAGTAGAGTTTAAGCTTAGATTTGTATGTTTTTTTCCTTCTCCACACTGGAGAAGACATTTCACTAGGGTGTCTCATAGAAAATGCACGCCGTTCATTTTGTCAAGTGACAAAACAGGTTTTATACTACATTTCTTGGAAACAAGGCCAACCTAAAACACAGTGTACCTTCTGTGTATTTCTTCCAAAAGATATCCTGTAAAACAAAAATAATGATAGAATTACTGACAGCTTTTAGTTTTTTCCTCTATTAAGGGTTAAGGACTAAACACACTCAACTGTTTCAGGGATGTTCTCAAAAACCTCTCTGGCCTCTTCATAGTTACAAATTTCTTCATAACACTCCCTCTCCAGGTTTCCAGGAACGAAGATTTCAAAGTCAAACCGATTCAACAGAAGGTGGCGTCCCAAGAAAGAGTTTGCGCCCCCCTCATCAATGAAAACTTCAGCTAGAACATAACAGAAGCAAATATAGCCTAATAATAAAATAATATAGGCCTACTACTAATTGTTATAACATAATAGCAAGCTGCTACTTACCCTCATTGTCTGAACTCCGCAGACAACCCAGATCTCCAAAGGGCAACAGCTGTAGTAGTATGAACACCCCCACTAACATGGCTATGCGTGCACCTGCGCACGGACTGCGGGTGGGGCATTAATTGCCACTAAAGTCTTTCAACGATACCTGAGTGTAATAACTACATGAAGACTG
Organism: Periophthalmodon schlosseri; assembly: GCA_000787095.1. NCBI lineage: Eukaryota > Metazoa > Chordata > Actinopteri > Gobiiformes > Gobiidae > Periophthalmodon > Periophthalmodon schlosseri. Next base: position 36,739 of record KN480860.1, read on the forward strand.
TTACAAAGGCGACTTACAACTTACTTTCATTTTGTAACCGAAACTGATTAAGTCTACGAGCAGAGATACACAGAAAAAGCTATACGAGGGAGTGTCTTTTGACGCCAATAAAAACTAAAGTCGTTGCCCAAAAACTTGACAACTAAACAGCGGCTTTAAAATCCCCGAAATATTTTAACGCAATTTAAAAAACAACTTCTCTTTGTAATGTGGTTGAGGTGGCGTTCTGTCGTTTTTTTAAAATGGCAGGAAATGTGTGAGTAAGCTTCCAAAGTCTGTTTACTCCTTTGCAATTGTCGCTTTTCCAAAACCACCTGCGCACAGACATGACCAATCGATTACGCTTACCTTGAGTGCGGTGCGTCGTGCGCAAAATGGACGCTAGATGGCACCATCTTGTCTTGGAAAAATGTGTAGGCTTGTTCTTGTCTAAATATTCTATGTTTATACTATGAATAAATGACACACAACAAGCATAACCTTCTCCAAACATTTTCTGTTAATGATTTGAACAAAAAAAAAAAAAATATCAAGTGGAAGCTTTCATCTCTGGTTTTCTAATTTGAGCCAATGTCTACACATTCTGAAGTAAAAAAACCAAACAAAACAACAATGGATGTCTATCCCATTGATCTACTTGTTTCATACCATATTTATAAAATACAGCACTGTGAATGCCTTTGAGATTGTGTTGCATTTGCCTATCTATTCTGCGCTTCACCACACAGGTGGCTCTGATGAGGCTGTGCTCTTGAGAATGTGTTCTGTGATTTACTCCCCTGATAAGAACTGCAGACTGAAATCCCTTTAGACAAGATGGCAGAGGTGAGCTGTGAGGTTACACAGATCTTTACAAACAATGCATTAAAACAATAACGATTTATGGGTAGATTACATTGATGAGTGATGTTGAAATAGACATTACAGAGCCACCCATATAGAGTTGCAACTAGGTCATCAAAGATACAGCAGTTCTGCACTTTATCAATTTGTGCTAATTTTACCACCATCATTACCGAGACACCCGAACACCTCATGTCCCCCCTTTTTCATACATCACTGGGCTACTGCTAGAAGTTGGCTTAAATTTCTTGAATTATGAATAATTCACCTTAATTGGAGTAGATTTGAATAGTAAAGTTCCATTGGTAGATAATAAAAAACATGTTGGCAAATTAAGAAAAAAAATACACACAGTATACATTTTCTTAAATTGATCAAGATGAGATGTTCTGAATGCAAGTACAGACAAAATCAATATTTGTTGACATAAAAATGAAATGGTGTTGTCACCTACTCACTTTAGGCAACCTCAAATAACTCAACAAAAACATGGGATTTTTTTTTTTTTTATTATTGATGAATAATATAAAAACCTGCTCAGTCAGTGAGAAAGCAGATGCGGGATGAATTTCTTCTGTAGTTTCTTTTCTCTGTAGCATTGTAAATTAGGCAGAGGGGGACAAGCCTTGTAGACTGGTTTTCACGGTTGCAAGATTACCCTTCCAGGAGGATAAACTGTCATACAGCTGCTGCCACTGCTGTTTGCCAAAGGTGCGATGTGTGCTGTGGCTGAAAGAGTAGGAAAAAAATAAATTAGCAAAGGCAAGTCCATAATATGAAATGCATAACACACCTCAGTGGTAAAGGAACATACCTCACAACAACTTTGCGTTGTGTTTGATCAATTTTGCAATAAACCATCTTTGTCCGAACAGCTAGGAGAAAAAAATAAGGAACATGTTGTAAGGAACCTGTGAGCTAGGAATAGAGACTAGTAAGCAAGTTCTAAGGGCATAAACTAAAAACAAACATGAATGAATGAATTAAAAAAATATATCTAAAATATATGGACAGAATTATTATTTTTTTTACCATCAATGACAAATGCTTCAACATCATCAGCCCCAATCTGCAGTTCCTGTTGCATGGTGTCAAATGGTATCTCTTTGAATTCTGCTGCCATGCCCATAAATGTGAGCAGACGCATCTTGGCCATGTTTTGCTCATGGGACAGTCCTGGGTGGTAAACATCCAAGGGTCATTAAACACAAAAACAGTTCACAGTCTATTACTCTTCACCCAGGGAGTTTCCCTTTTTTATTCGTTTAGGCCCATGTGATGGGAAAATCTCTACTCATTAAGACTACCATGATGCTATGTTGTCTGTTTTTGCTGTCCATCCCACACAAGCTTGTAATTACAACCATGCTTTTAAAAGGGCTGTGCTGAAACATGCACATTCCAGTGTTGGATCAGCACAAAAACGGATTCATATATTTTTTATATATATT
>KN480861.1:0-22539 GCA_000787095.1 Periophthalmodon schlosseri
ATAGAGTTTACCCTGTATTTGTATAGCATTTGTATTTCACCCTGTATTTGTATAGAGCTTTCATTGGCGTGTGGTGAGCAGATATTTTTCATCATGTTGTGTGTTTATTCTGGGTCATCCTGGATAGACTCATGTGTTGCATGGTCTGGTTCCAGGCCCACATGGGACTGGGACCGCCTCGCCAAGCACGTCCCGGTCCTGAGTCAGTGCGGGTCTGTTATGTCTGTGTGATCCCTCAGTCGTCCAGGTCTGATCCATAGCGAAAGCCAAAGTTAAATCTGTCAACTGGGCAGAGCGTTGTAGGAGTGAAGACGTTTCGCTTGACAGATTTTGCTATGGGTCTATTATATTTCTTACTTTTATGCGGTTTATCTATATATATATTTGTTTATTATATACTTATTTTGTACATTGGACGCACCTCATCAATGTCATGCCGTGCGTACAGACCTCTGTGGTGACGCGTCTGGTCGGCTGATTTAAACAGACTTCGGGGCTGATTTAAACAGACTCAAACCGCCAACCTTTGGATCAGTGGATAAACACTCTACCAACTGAACTACTGTCGCACCTCCTGTCTGACATCTTCAGAGCCGTGTCCCGGGTGTGAGGAAGTTTACCGTCTGGTCGGCGCGTTTCTGGACCTTGATGTCCGTGTTACTCTCTGCGCCTTTGACCTTCGCATTATCTCAGCGCATGAGATGGTTTTCCCTCTTGCAGTGGTCTGATGTCGGGGCTCAGGTGCATGTTTTGGCTGTTTCTTTTTCACATTCAGTTTTATGTTCTTTTTTCGTGTGTTGAAGGCTCCGCTATTTCGCCTTGTTGCACGACAAACGAGGTATTTCATATATTACATTTGGCATCTATTTTGTCCTTGGGGTGCACTAGGAACTGTTGTAGTTTTTTGTATGGTTTTAAATGTAAACCACTATTCATTATATTATGTACTAATTCTTTTATACTATTACGTGTTTGCAGAGCAGGGGGTTCATGACTGATCCTCTCTGGGGGCAAAATGAAAAAGTTTAGGACCCCTGCATTAGACCACGTGGCTGAATTGAGTCACCTCGGGACCAACGTTTCTGAATAATCGTGATATTGTGATGTTTCTTTTCACAATAACGATATATACAATTTAACATTTTTATTACAAAGGCAGTTGATAAGATATATTAATTACATTTGTCCTATTGTGCTCCGTGGTTATAAAAGTTTTTAATCGCATTGCGTTTTTGTATTTCAAGCGTCCTGTTGATTAAAGAGGCACCTTTTGATTGAACCCCTAAGAAATGGCTCCTCCTCAAGCGAAGGCACAGTGTGTGTCATGGGTTCTACGGGGCTGTGTTAAAGATGTCGTGCATCGAACAAACATACGGGACATTGCTGAACTAAAGCAGAAGATACAGACGCGATTGGAACCATCGATGAAGCTACACTACAGAGAACAAGGCAAGAAACCCAGTCCCGTTTTGACGAGCTTCGTGCCACTAATGATGCCCATATAGAGGTGTTTTAAATGAGGTCAGGAACATTTTGGAAACCACTGAGTACAACAGAGCAAGTCTGATTAAGATATCTTCTCAACTGCCTTTGTAATAAATGTTTTTAATAGTAAAGAGACTTCACGGACACCCTGTATATGACGTCCCTGTAACTTAATAGTCCGTGAGAAAGATCAAATAGTCCGTGTCTCGCTCTACAGCAGCTCACAGGTGATGTAATACGGCGGGGTGAAGACAGCCCCATACACTGTGGACATGACTATTCATTTGAGGCGCAGATTTGGCTGTAGCTGCTAAATGCGTTGGCACAGGCCTTTATGAGAAGAAGCTGCTGGCATTTACCTGACGCTCCGGCTCATTAAAATGCTGAGGCTGTGCTGTGAGGGCGACACTGTTTTAACTTGTTCAATTTTTCACAAGCCGCGAGCCGGGTGATCTGTAAACGCGCCAGCCGGGTGATCTGTAAACGTGTACCCCGCCCTCACGGGGAAACGCCATCCCTGTGCCAATAAAAGTACGAGGGTAAAACACATCGGCAAATACATGTCAAGTAACTGAAAGAAAAACGAAAGGCGCGCTACGTAACTTTACAGGAGGAGGACCCGCTCCCCCGTTGAGATGTCATTACTGGAGTAAGTATTTTACATAAAGAAGCGTATCTAGCCCCACGGATGGAGTTATAGGTGAGATCTGTGGAGAGGCGACAGTTATAGGTCACAGTTAAAAGGCAAAGAAATATCAACAATAACAACACAAACACCTGCAACTGAATAAATCCAAGATAGACAAGTTTAATACCATACGCTGGGACATTTCAGGCAATGAGCGGGTTACGGACACCGCACTAGAAAAGTTACATAGTGCCACTTTAAGAACTATAAATGGCATGTCCTTGGCAAAAGAAAAAGGGTGAATTGGATGAGGAAATCGCTGTGATATTTGTATTCATATGAAGAGAAGCTCTTGTACTTGCATTCAAATGACTCCTGGTTTAAATATGCACAAAGCTGCTCTTGGCTTTGAAATTAGCATTTGGGATTGACCACTGTGCCACTTTTCACATTTAGCCAAAGCCAAAGATCATCCAAATAAGACTCGATTGTTGGAGAAAGTTTCATATAGAGAGAGAGATATTTTAGTGAAGTTATATGAATCTCAACAACCCACAAATTATTCAAGTCACACATTAGTGTAGTGGTTCTAATCCGGCTGCTTTGTCTTCTTGAACGCGACACAAATCATTAAAGAGGCACTATGGAACTTTTCTGTTGGTGTGTCTGCTACTTTCTACCTCCATGGAGATATTGTTCGCCTGGAATGTTCCGCAGTATGGCAGAAACCTATCTTCTTTGCATTTATTCACTTTTTTTACTGCTAAAGAAGTACATTGAAAAGCATGCGTTTGTACTGTGCTGCTTGCCTCTCTACAGATCTGACTTGTAACTTGGCTTAGTGGCATCACCTGCTTGTCTTCATGGAGGTAGAAGTTTAGTTTTTGTACTGCAGAATATTCCAGGTAAAGCAAAAGCACCTCCTTATAGACAAAGAACCAAAAAGTTACATAGTGCGGCTTTAAAAGAGAGATTCTAACCCGCAACTCCAAGACAGGCTGTTTTTAAAGGTTCTGTATTACACAAAATTGACTCCTGTGAGCTTTAAGTCATGTTATAATATTGTTACCTCCTCAAAAACATACCTGGAGTTGTGTTTTGTTTCATTCACACGTGTTTTTCCGGAGTATAAGTCGCACCAGCCAAAAAATTCATAATAATGAAGAAAAAAACATATTTCACATATAAATCACATCTGAGTATAAGTCGCACCCCCGGCCAAACTATGAAAAAAAAAGTGCGACTTATAGCCCGAAAAATACGGTAATCCTTTATTATCAGTCTGTCTACATCTCCAAAGCTTAAAACGCTCTGTTCCACCTTGTGATGTCATGAAGCTGTAGTCTTCAAGTTAGCATCTACCTTTTACCTTTAGTTCAGCAGAGATTGGCAATTCCAGAGCTGAAATCATCCAAATGATTCTAGTGAAGGTGTGTGGAGTTTAAAAACGCAGTGAGCGCTTCCTGTATTACCACATGACATCACAAGGTGGAGTTTGTATGTTAAACGTGTGAATGAAACAAAACACAACTCCAGGTCTGTTTGTGACGAGGAAACGACATTAAAACGCAGACGAGAAATGAGCGTAATATGGGCCCTTTAACGCGTTGACTCGGCCGCTAATCGTTTGAGTCAAAAACGGCTCATTTTACCCCCGAAAGCGAAATGGTCCATTCTTTACAGTATCTTCTCCTTACTCTCCCGCGGTCCCTGAAATATCCCTGCTGAGGATTGTATCTGCCGGCTCCTTCTGAAGCCCCGGCCTCTCGTTTCCTCCACTATCTTGTCATTTGTGAGGGATTATGTTGGAGCTCACACGGTCCACCCTGTTGCTTAAGTACTGTGACAGCTTACAGTAATTGCCATAGTAATTAGAGAGCGCCAGCCCCGTCTATGGTATACGCTCTTTATCGTGTAATAGTTCAACTTGCTACGCGTTTTTTTTACTATTATGAAAAACAGCGATTAACAACTTCCTTTTTTTGCATTGAGAAAAAATGACCACTTTTTCCATAATACTTGAATAACGTTAGTTCAAAGGTGCAATATGTAACTTACCTGGTGGAGGGTTGGCCACCTGCTGGAGAGGTTCTTACTTAGAATGTTCCAAGTATGTCACATAACATGTATATCTCCATGGAGACAAGCAGGTGGCACTCTCAGGCCAAGTTACAGGCCAGATCTGCGGAGAGAAGTCCCCGCTTACTGTAATAAGAATTCCTGTTGTGAATAAATGCACGATAAATAAGTTTAATGTCATATATATCGCAAGAAAAGTGATAGAATCTCCATGTCGACGAGCAGGTGACAGATCCTCCACCAGAAAAGTTACATGGTGCGTCTTTAGAGTAACGTAGCGTACTTCAAACTACCGTTGATAAAATCTGGCCTTTATATTCAGGGTTTTTTAATACTTTTATAACACATTACTTTTTCGGTCTTGTATAAAAAACATACAGAAATGGGCTATAGAGTTGTTGAGTGATTCCGGGTCCAACTGGCAACTTCACGGCTGATTTCGAGCTTTGTTTTTTTGTTGTTGTTGTTGTTTTTTTTGCCACAATGCTGCCCCCCATGGACCCGGAAGTGACATCACACTTGCCAACTCTATAATTTCAAGTTCAAAAACAAACAAAACATCTAAAATATTTTAAATCTAACACTGAAACCAGCGCTGGCAAGTGGCAAGTTAAATCCCTTCTTCAGTCCATGCACCTGGTTTGTCACGTGAAGGAGCAGCGACTCTACTCTGAGCTCCACTTGTGTGACTGACCAACTCACCTTCACTTTTTGAACTGTTCTGCCACAGGGGGAGACGACTCATTTGAAGCACTTGGAGTGACTCACTATAACTGATTGGTACCTTAAACGTGCCAATCCCCGGCGCCGTCCTTCCCCCAATCACGCGCAAGGCTCCGAGAACTCATCTGCGCCGCGGGAACGCCACTTCAGCCTGCAGAACAAAGACACCTTTTGTGGCCTTGAAATTGGAAGTGCTCGTTCACGTCCCAGCTGCTTCATCGGGCTGAGAATCAAACTGTGAGATTTTAAATGACCAATTAAATACAATAGATTCAATACAAGTTCTTGTTAAAGTGCATATGACAGGTTTTCATGTGTTTTCTAATTACGACTTTTTGTTTTGTTATTATCACGTTTGGTTGGATTGTACCCGTGGGAAATATTTGTCAGAATTTTACAGTTAAGTAGCAGTTTGTGGACAAAAGGGTTGCCAAAAAAAAGTACAAAAATACAGGAAGTAGTGGTGAGTTTTGAAACAAAATACCAATGGAATACTGCTGAAAATTCCAGGAACAAAATGCAAAATACAGGGATAATTTGCGCACAAGGAACAGGAAGTAGTGGTGATTTTTGAATCAAAATACCAATGGAATACTGCTGAAAATTCCAGGAACAAAATGCAAAATACAGGGATAATTTGCGCACAAGGAAGGCAGTTTTCCAGCAGTTTAAACTTTAATTTAAACAGCGTATGTCAGGTTAGACTACACACTTCACAAAAACATAGTTGACATCATTATATTTAAGATTTTACATTTAAAAGATTGCTCAGTTTTCTCTAGGTTTAAAAAATAAAAGCAAAAAATCTGGTTTGACATGAGCAGCAGATAGAGGTGATTCCATAACTGGCTACAAAACCTGTCTGAATTTCACAATAGTTATGATTAAACTGATAAATTGTTAGATCAATATTTAGCCTCCATTTTGTTACTTAAGTAGATTTTTTCACGTGATACTTTTACTTAAGTTAAAGTATTACAGTACCCGTTTAAAAATGTACTTCGTAAAAGGTTAAAGTATTTCGTGCAGATTTTGAGGTCTTATAAAGCTTCAAATGTAGTGATTTTGAACGATTCGTGCTGAATTTTGAAGAGCTGAATCAGTCGTTTTTTCTGGCTGTTTTTATTTGTATATTTTTGTTTGCTCAAATTATGAACGTGTTCAAAATAAACCCCTCAGGCTTTTCAGCAGGTCTCAAAAAATAATCAAAAATACTTTTACTTTTCAGTCCACTTAAAAAATGTAGTGCAGTAGAAAGTACAGATACTACCTGCTCTCAAATGTGGTGAAGTAAAAGTACAGATACACAAAATTTGTACTTTACTGCTTTTACTTTGTTACAATCCACCACTGGAATTTTAAATGGTCACGTTTTTATCGCTTTTCCACCTTCAAGGCAATCAAAGGAACCACTCGTTCACACACACATTCATACACCAGTGTACGCACACACTGGGGGCGAGGTGGGTTTGAGTGTCTTGCCCAAGGGCACAACGACAGCGTTCATCTGTGGGAGCTGGAATCGCACCGACCAACTGAGCTACTGTTTCACATTTACATTACAGGAAGGGGAACCTGCTTTGGAACTCACCGCTACTTCCTGTATTTTTTAACTTTTCTTTTTCAAAACTTTTCCCCCACAAACTGCCACTTGACTGATGCAAAACGGATCTGTATTTCCCACGGGCGCTATCCCACCAAACCAAGTCATAATCGGAAAACTGCGAAAAACCAACCAGTCTCATTCACTGCCCGAATTATCAAAGTCAACTCTAAAACTTTGACGTGAAGGTTGGCATAAATAGCAGCTTTATTTTACGTCTAAATGTGGAAAGGTCCTGTCAGGGAAGACATTTAGTGAAGATAAAGGTCGCTCTCTCCCCAGCCTGTGCTTAGCCCGGGCGGGCAGCGTGCGGAGGTGAGAGAGGGGGAGATGGGGGAGATGGGGGAGATGGGGGGTCGTCACGGGCACGCGCCAAAGTGGGCTCCGGGCGCGGGTCCTCACTGGTGACTTTTTTGGGGGATTTTTGGAGCAGGAAATCAGTGTGGGATTGGAAGAGGAGCTTACGGTGCAGTGTCCAAAAGGAAATGCGCAAAGTGGCACAGGTGTAGGCTACAGGAATGAGTCATCAGGGTTTGAATGGGAAACGCTGCTTTTGTCAGAAAAACCCATGAAGTGCTTTTTGGATTTGAACAGTCCATGAAAAACAAAAAGCACTCTAAGCGTAAAAAGCGTGGGGATGACAGTAAACACAGTACAATCAAATGTCTACCACAACGCGCAAATGTTGTTTTTTTTTAGTTTTTTTAGTTTTTGTGACGGGGGGAAGGGTAGTTTATTTTGAATGAATCAACTTTTACCTTATCGAGAACTTGAAATAGGATCTTTTCAAAAGGAGGAGCTATGCAGACACTGACTTTTCCGGTCGTCTAGGTCAACTTTATTTAAGAATTAGTAAATAGTTCAATTTTTATATAGCGCTTTTCTGCGTTCAAGGCTCTCAAAGCGCTTTACATCAAGGAAACACTCACCCATTCACACACACATTCATACACCAGTGTACGCAAACACTGGGGTGATGTGGGTGCATAAATGCTTTAATCTTACAAAAAAAAAAAAGATGATTTGTACCAGATTTAGCTACTGCTCTTTTCCATGTGCAGCCCCTGGACAGGTGAACACACATTAAAATACACATGTCATTAGAATTACATTATAAGACTAACAGTTCATCGTTAATATTAGCAGTTAAATACAATAAAATGTCCCCATGTCCAATACATGATGTTTCCGACCAATCTACCAACCAATCAAGCAATGATGTTTTATGATGAGCAGGATTTGAACCACCAACTGTTGGATCAATGGACGAACATTGAGCTACTGTTGCCCCTAACCAGAACGATTCAGATCATGTTTCCCAACACAGCCTACAATTCTGGGCCTTTTTACTCACAGCCTTTGTGATAACACGTAACTTTACAGGTGGAGAAATTGCAAATAGTCTTAACTCTAAATGTTGTAGTGCATTACATGTGTAATGAACATGCTTGTCCCTATCAAATAAAATAAATAAGTTTACATCTAAAATAAGTTTAGATGTAAATCTCACATAGGATCCTGTTTTCACGTTTTGGGAATGTAGTCAACTAAGAGAGTTCTGGAATTTAATACATGACTTTACTGCTAAAATCGTCAAAAGGTCCTTAAGAGATCTCCTATAAGAAGGTTTTTTGGTGTCGAATATGAAATAGAAATGAATCCATTATTACAGAAACAACTGGGTATCATATCATATTTATCCAAAAAATGCATTTTATTTAATTGCAATAAAGACAATCCTCCAACATTTGGCATGTTTAAACAACTTCTACAAGATATTTCTCATTTAGAGTATCAGACTTATGCTTTAAAACATAGGATGGACCTGTATAATGATTTATGGAGATGCCTCATTGACCTCTGACATTTCAAACGGGGAAGTAAGTCAAACTCCAGACCAAACCGGAAGTTCATAAAGGTTATTAGTATGATAAAACGTATAACAGAGATATAATACTATATTAACTAGAGAACTAATAATAGTTAATTATAATGAAAACTACTATAACAGAAGTTTATAATGGAAGTAGAGCGTAAATAATGTCTGATCTGGAGCGTGGCTTACAATCAAATAGTATTAGTGATGATTGTACTGTGGAGAGGGGGCTGATGGTAATGTATTTGTGTATGTAACAGCTGTGTTCTGTTCCTGTGCTTGCCCAGTGCCCACCTGCAGGGGAAGGGGGGTGGGCGGGATTGTAACGTTAAAATGTAATAAAAAATATTAATAAAAAATAAATCAATAAGTTAATTCCTTTGCCTGGAATGAATTATTCAATATGACATAGAATATTAAAAATACATTTGTTTACTATCTACTGTGAGGGTCTCGCCTTTCCACAGATCTGATATGTAACCTGGCCAGTTGGCATCACTTCTATGGAGATATGGAGATAGATAAGCAAAGAGGCAAAGCAATAACATTTCCATTGGTGGTAGTGGCGGACCTTCCACAAGAAAAGTTACGTAGTGCTCCTTTAAATGATGAAAAACGAGCCTTCATTTCTCTAAACCGGTTTTCAAAATAATGTCTTAAATTTAGGTTTTTATTAAATTTAATTCCGAAACGTCTCGAAGTGCGGCACGTGATCGGCGCGCGAGCTCGTCTCACCGGTGGAGCAGCTGTTGGGTCACGTGATGCAGCCTGACGCACGAGCGCTCCACTTTCACATTTTTAAGATTTCTTATCTCTGAACTTACAAAAAAACTGGCTTAAACTAGCTTTAAATCTGCGCGACAGTTGTTTATAAAGTGAAATGTGCGTCTGGACTGATTTAAACCGCCACTTGACTCAATAATTTGTTTAAGATATTGTCTAAAAGAGCTAAACTACAATGTTAGTTAATGGAAGTTAGCTAGCGACATGAGCTCAGGCGCTGTTTTGTTTCCCTAATAAAGAAATACGGATGGTGCAGTGAAGAGCTTTAAATCAAGTGGATATGGAGGAGGACACTGTAGAAGAACAACTTAGTTTGCACGCTAAAGAGGGCGATTTGACCCAGATCCAGAGCCTCCTTCAGTCGAGGATTAGCCAAAACATCTCTCTCGACATAAATTGTCGTTGTAAGTGAAAGACAACATCATTATTAGCATACACGTGGGTTCATATGCCGCTAATGTGTTGTTTTTGTTTCAGTTAAGTGGAAACCGTACTCAGGATGGACCCCCCTACACCTGACCTGTTTTCATGGACATAAAGATGCTGTGGAGGAGATACTGAAGGTGTCTTGTTTATTATAAATCTACATTGGCTGCTTACTGGGTTTAAAATAATTAGCTGTGGAAAGAAATTTTAAATCATTTTGAATTATTTTTAGTTTTAGGGTCACACTTGCACATTCGCCACATCAAAATTAGCACTAAACTGGGACTAAACCTAGACTAAACCAGAACTAGAACAGGACCAAATCTACATTAAGACTCAAACTGGGCCCAAACCAGGATCAATGGATGGAAAAGCGCTTATATAAAAAAAGTGACCATTTACCAACCATTTGTCAACCAGAATGATGTTTATTTTAACTTTAATAAACTGTATTTCAGTGCTTCATGGGGCATGGGGTGTTCCTTGGACGTTGGTCTGGTTTGAGGCTCTGGGGTTTGAAAGTGGAACTTGACACTACTTTCCACTCGTTCCTTTCATTCATTTACGTTTCCAAGAATATAACATTTCAGTTTTGTAGGAAATAAGCTATGCAATTTTAGTCTTCATTTTAGTGCTTACTTTTTATTTTGTTTTAGCCAACAAAAAATGAAACTGACAAAACTATGACAAATTTGATTTTAGTCGACGGAATCAACACTGGTGGAAGCAGTAAGAAGTTTACTGAATTTGAAATGAGCTATGTTTTGATTGGAGTATGCTAATCATAATCAATGATAATATAATCACACCATGTTTTTGCAAGCTCTGATGACTGAGCGATATTAAATCCGTGGGACATTTGTAGGCAGGGGCCGATGTGAATTTGCAAGACGACGCGGGTGACACAGCACTACACAAAGCTGCCTCCACTGGAAGAACGGTAAAAAAAAGTGCAAGTGCCTTCCACCTCTCTTCCTATGTGTTTCCATCTCTATCTATCATTCTATCTCTCACACTCTCTCGCTCTGCTGTGCTGATGTAACACTGCCTGCTTTCTAACTAATGTCTGTAGAAATTGCTGTCACCCAAATGTCACCTCACTTTTTTCTTAAGTTTGATGGGTCCACTTCCACTCTGTTTCTCGCTTCACTTCCCCCCTAAAGGACATTGTCTTGCTACTGCTACGCTATGATGCATGTGTCGACATTATCAATGGAACAGCCCAAGTCCCCAAAGATGTCACGGAGGATGATGAAATCATTACAATGCTGGAGGGTACGATACAACGTGGTATAGATTTGTAAAAGTTTGTGATGACGTCTCGTTATTGTGGATCAGCGCGTCGCGAAATAAATGTTTTTGGACTTTCGCAGCTGCCGAGAGGCGGGAGGCGAGGCGACAGGAGAGGAAACTTCTGGAAGCAGCTCGGGAAGGAGACGTGGCCACTTTGTCCAAAATGGTTTGTGAAGAAGACTCAGAGTTGTTAAAAAAAAAAAAAAACAGCATTACTAATAATAATGGGTTGCATATTTATTTAAATGTAATAGCTGCACAATACAACCACAACTGAACTTTTGATCCCTGTCATATCCATGAGTTTCAGAATTATGAAAAGAAAAAGGACCATTACTGTAGCAATTAACAATTCAAAACCAAATTTGAGATCTTCTAAATGGTCAGCTGTCCTCAAAAAGGCACCGTGTAAGAAGCTGAAACCCATGAATGCTGAAGACACATGATACCGTCTGTAGAGAGCCCTTTTGGGGTTAACTGTGGAATCGGGCAACCCAAAGTTGGCTTGAAAACCAAAACACATAATCAAAAAACTTTATATCAAGCAAAGATATATATTTTAAATTTTACATTGTCAATATGAATAGTTATTAGTAAAATCATTATTGGATTTGTTCATATTGTAGGACCTCAAACATTGCCATCTTAAACATAATGATTCGTTACTAACCCTCACTTAAACTCCTCAGATATATTGCAAATTCTTGCCTTTTTAATAACCATCTCACTATTTTCTTCATTTCTTAAGCTCAGTGGAAAGAACCCTCCAAATATTCACTGCAGGGACTCAGTGGGGAACACGCCTTTACACTGTGCCGCCTACAGAGGGCAGAAGCAGTGCATAATAAAACTGCTTAAGTCTGGAGCTAAACCAACCATCAGAAACAGCAATGGTATGAACAAAGCTATTACCCTGCTTTACCATATCTTACCTTGCTAGCTCATTGTTTTAGCCAGCACATGCTAACGTGCACGTGTCTGTTTAATGTTCCAGAGCAGACAGCACTGGATGTGGCTCGCACTGACGAAATAAGACAGATATTAACAGCCTGTCAGCAGAAGGTAACAGAGTCCTCACTTCTTTTTTTACATAAACATTTCCCCACAGAACAACAGGATGACTATTAAATTTGCACTTTAGCTGCGAGACACTAGGGAGCCTTCCTCATTATTTTGGTGATCCCCTGGCCTCTGTTCTTACACCAGTGAATCTCAAATAAAATGAACACTTTTTGGGAAAATCTAATTATCTCTTCTCTCCTTTCTCCTGGAATATTTAGTCTTTTTGTTATCTCTTGTTATTTTCTATTAAGTTTGATCACAAGGCATGTGTTTTGTACTTTGAAATGAGGAATTGTTGTTGGAAGCAGAACACAGAGATGTCGATGTGTAAGAGTTATGGCTATTTCTTTTGTGCAGGAAGCGAACAATGGTGTCCCAGTGATTGAAGGACCTCTCTGGAAGGTACCCAGATGTTGGAGTGTGTTTTTTCACATTGTAAACAACCTTGGTGATGGAATTTTGTTCAGATATCAGCAAAAAACAACAAAAAAAGCACAGTGCTGTTGATCTGTTTCTACCCAGTATTATGTGTCTTTAAATTGCATATGACATGTTTTCAATTGTTATTTGACTTGGTGGGATACTACCCGTGATAAATATTTAGCACAATTTATCTCAGTTTCTAGGCAGTTTGTGAGAAAAAAGTTGGCAAGAAAAGGAAAAAATACAGCAAGTAGTGCTGAGTTCTAAAACAGAATCCTTCTTCCCATGTCACCGACACTGAAAACGTCCTCCAAAATGCAGAGACAAGGAAGGCATTTTTCATTGAACAAAATAAAGGTGTTGCCATTTATTTTTATTAGTCTAAACATAATTATTGTGCAGTTGGCTCTGTGCACAACAGCACCCGGCAGCCTCACTGTTAGCGTCACTAATTCCAATTTTATCTCTATGGTGTTTTTGCAGAGTCACGCTAAAATGAATAAATATTTAAAGATCAGTGGACAGAGAGCTGCGGGTGGATGTCACTGACAACATGTTAAAAACAACACACATAAAATGAATACTTCACCGGAACACAATTCTGTGTTTAGAAAGAGACATGTTTGTGTCTCAGTGCTAACGCTAATGCTAATTTTGAGGCATAATATTAAAACAACACCACAGTGCACAGAGCCTATTTAGACACATTCTGGCTCTTGTTAACGTGGTTTCTAGGTTACAGTTATGGAATTATCTCTACATAAAAACAAGGCAAAATTAGTATTTTCTTTATTATGTTAACCATGTTTTAGTGAAATGAGTAGTCTGACCTGTCATATGTACTTTAAGTCCTTTGTGTTGCCTACCAGAGTTCCAGATTTCTTGGATGGCGATTGCACTGGGTGGTAATTAAGGAGGGTACCTTATCCTGGTACAACACGCAGTAAGTTAATTGGACTATCTTCATTATTTATACCAAAACCAAAATGTGCGCATGTGCATATACTTTGCATTGGTGTGTGCAAGGGCTCATTACTTCAATTTTACATCTGTTTTTCCCAGGGCAGATGCTACAGCAGGTGTGAGGAAACAAGGCAGCATGTCCCTATCACAAGCGTACTGTATGGTAAGGAAAAAAAAAGAAGCTTTTTCCTGTATTTAGTATTAAAGGTCCTATATCACACAAAACTGACTCTTGTGAGCTTTAAGCCATGTTATAATGTTGTTACCTCCTCAAAAACATACATGGGGTTGTGCTTTGTTTCATTCACACATTTTTGAGTAACACTTTGTCTACATCTCCCATGTGTAAAATGCTCTGTTCCACCTTGTGATGTCATGTAGTGGTGGTTTTCAAGTTAACAGCTGCCTTCTAGTGCAGTAGAAATTGGCAATTCCAGAGCTGAAATTATCCAAATGATTCTAGTGAAGATGTGTGGAGTTTAAAAACAGAGTAGAGCACTTCTTGTATTACCACATGACATCACAAGTTGGAACAGAGTGTTTTCTGTTTGAGAGAAGAACTAAATATGCAGGATTTGTGTGTTAAAAGTGTGTGAATGAAACAAAACACAACTCCAGGTCTGTTTGTGATGAGGAAACAACATTATAACGTAGATCAGAAAACGGTGTAATATGGGCACTTTAAACTATTACATGTATATATCATTATTTTACATTTTGTTCTTTGTAAACAGCAATGTTGATCTAAATTGGCTTTATTATAAACACGGGTCTATTGACTTCCTGTTCAAAAATACAGAGGTGATAGGCCCCGCCCCCTCACTGTGGCATTTTAATTGTAGCAAGCACAAGATTTTCATTTACATGTTTTTCTTGTTGTAAAAAATCCCTGTGATATTTTTGAACATGAACAACATGACTCATGAATTTTGGGAATAATTGCAAGTAAGTTGAGGACAGTGTGTGGGGATGGGGAGTAGGTGAAAACATTTGCTGAGCCTCAATTACAGGACAATACAGGGTATATTTAGACTAGAGTTCTTTTGTCAAACAGAAAACTGTTCCACCTTGTGATGTCATGTGATAACACAGGCACCGCTCCACTGTCTTTTTAAACTCCACACACCTTCACTAAAATCATTTGTATAATTTCATCTTTGGAATTGCCAGTCTCTACTGAAGTAAAAGTAAAAGGTAGTTGTTAACATTAAAACTACCATTGTATGACATCACAAGGTGGAACAGAGCATTTGAGCTTTGGAGATGTAGACAGACTAATGATAGATTGTTACTCAAACATGTGTGAATGAAACAAAACACAGCTCCAGGTGTGTTTTTGATGAGAGAACACAATTCTAACATGGTTTAAAGTCCACAAGAATCCATTTTGTGTAATATAGGACCTTTAAAGTAAAATCGTTTTGTAATTTCTTCCTAGGTCAAACCATGGGATCATTGCTTCTTCATGCTCAGGTGTTTTGATGGCACTATTTTAAATTTTAAGGTCTCCCCAACAATACATTCGATCTCAAAAAGAAAAGTGAGCTGGCCCACACGTTGCATTTAATGTTATGAAGACTTTTTTGGCTTGGCTTGATAAAGTCTTGTGGTTTTTGTGAACGTAGAAATGGTTGGAAGCCATCGACGCACACGTGGCCTTTTGCCATCTGCACAACATTCAAGATCTTGTAACGGACGAAGAGGAACCCACCGACACAGCTGTGGCAAGCTTCGCCCAAGCTCTTCAGGTAAAGCGAAAAGCACATATATGGTGATGGTTCAGGTTTTTACAAGGGTAACACTGTTTGTTGTTTCTTGCTTTTTCAGACAGCCAGTGCTTGCCAACAGAAACTGGAGAAGGAAGTGTCAATATTTTTGTCTTTGGTGAAAAATGTGCAAGATGGTGGTATGTGAATGAAGGGATCTGCTTATCTTTGCATGGCCAGTCATCAGCTTTGGTATCAGTTTTTGTGATGGAGCTAGGATTATTGTTATTAGATACAACTTAAATAGAATTCTCACCACACAGCAAGAAGGTTGTGGGTTCAGTTTTCTCTATTTGGCATTATACACACGTTGTACATTGATAGAGCCGCTAACGAATCCACATGTCTTTGGAGGTAGGGAAGACCGAAGTCCCTGGAGGAAACCTACGCAGATAAAGGAGAATATGCTAACTTCAAACAGACAGGCCCCATGTGGAAATAGAACCCACGAGCTTCTTGCTTCTTACCTTTGACTAACCATTTCCAGATTGTGTCTAAAGTAACCTGGATAGTGCAAGCGACCGAACTCAAGATTGAAATTTCTTTTTGCAGCAATCGATCCATCCGTTTCTCTGAAAGCCAAAGAGGCCGGGGAGCTTTCAGCTGAAACCTCCGCTGCTCTACACCTGTGTCTGGAACTGCTGTCCAAACAGGAAGAGGTAAGGTGCCTCTCTGCAAATAATATATTTAACAACTACAGCTCCTATCGATTCAAAAAAAAAGATTTACTGAATAGGAAGCTTAAACAAAGCATTTAATTTATGTTCTAATGGAAGATAGAGGTGGGATTTAATACGTTTTTTTCTTCCCGCTCCTTTTTGAGCTTAAATAAGGAAAAATATGTGAAATGCGCATTAAGTTTACTGGATACATGTGTTCATTAATCTGCTCGAATTAAATAAATACATGAAAAATGGAAAAAAAACAAAACAAAACATTAAGCTTTACTTGTAAATAAATGATAATAAGTCAATACTTCTTTAACTTTTGTCAAATAAGTGTTTAAAATTCAGCTTCAGATCATTTTGATTTCATCTACAACTCAAAAATGTGTGATAATAAATAATGTATCGCGAGTTGTTGGGTCAAGTCACTGTCAGAAATTATCAAGTTCAAAATTTGTGAATTTACCTTTTGGATATTGGTAGCATGACATCATCACATTTTATAATCTGAAAACCAGCTGTCAAATCCAACATTTCCACATGTGAATTTAACCTGGCCATTATATCTTTTTAGAACAGCCACAAGATCATCTGGTCCCTCCCATTATGTACGGCCAGAAGTTCATATCCGTCCATCCGGCTTCCCCATTCTTTGCCTTCGCCCTTGGGTAAAGCAGCGGGACAGTGGAGTAATCACTGGCTGTAGTCTATAGCAAGGACACCCAGACACGATCCGGTTTTATGCTTAGCTCTGCATTCAGCCGCTAGATCTCTCACACACACACACATACACACACATACACACACATACACACACATACACACACATACACACACATATAGAGTTAGGGAAAGGCTCCGTGTATTGAGCGGGGGAACTCAAGCGCGCGCATATTCACAGGCTGTGCTCCGAGAGGGCTCTGTCAGGGCGAAAACACACGCTCGCAGGCAGCAGGCACACGTCCACAACATCAGGGACGAGACCGCTACGCACAGAAGACAGTGACGCCAACGTAATCCGCGCCAGGACAGGTACCAGAACTCCGCTCTCGTCCAGAATCTTCCGCTTGTTTTGGGCTCGGGTGGGCTGTTAGCTGCGTGGGGTAGTACAGTGTGAATTTGAATGCTAATAGTAGTAGTATTTTCTGTCGCTGTCTGGTATGAATTGGAGCTAGAGTTGGGCTGTGCGTTTAATTTATTTTAATTACGATTATGATTCTGTCATCTTTGTGAGTGATAAGCTTGGGTCTTTTTAAAGGAGAGATCTACAGCCAATCTCCTGTCTGTAATTTATGTGGTTTGGAGTGGAGTTCAGACTTTGGAGGAAAAAATATGACAATTTTTTTTCCTCCAAAGGACAAGTTTATGTTCAGGGAAAAATTAAATTGAAAGTTATTTTTATTAATTTAACAAAATACAATCGAATCGAAAATCATGATCGATTAATATGAGGAAAAAGTCTTTACAGCTGTTATTTTTATTCTCATGAAAAATCGCTAAGCTCATGAACGTGCATTATGTAATACCTTGTTAGTGATATGAAGGAGTAGAACTGTGCAAGAAATTAAATATTTACCAAATTGTGATCCAGATTGCAATTATTAGCTTCGTCTACAGCCTCATGTGTCATTAAACTTACTTTGGAGTTTGAAGTAAATTAGATTTGTATGAATGCTTCTAGAGTAGGTGTTCGTGGGCGTTCGTAGGTTATCTGTGCTTGACTATGTTCTTGACCCTTATTACTAAAAGCCATGTTTCTTTCTTTCATTCTTAAAACAATTTGGAGTGATTCAGTACAAGGAAAAAATGATTATAAATCGGCAGCGTTAGCGTTCTAATACTACAGAGCATCCTGTATACGCTCAAACAGTTCTGAATATATTGACACTAGGGACTTCCAGTTCATTAACCAATTGGGCCATGTTTACTGTGCGTGTTAGGACCTACCAAGTCATCTGGGAATGGGCTGATTTTTGCACCAAGCTAGTTTCACAAGTCGCTGTGTTGTTTGGGTGAAATCTGCCGCGGAGAAATATAAAAACGGTTCATCCGGACTGACAGACGGAAGGGGTGAAATGTCTTAACAAGCTGCCACACGTACCAGCCCGAGCCCAAACCGCTGCCTCTACATTCACTAACTGGATTATATTTTCTACAATGCGGAGATTGGCTCTAATAAGCTTTATGAAATCTAATCCTAAAGCAACAGCGTCTTTTATATATCGTCTGTTTGTCTGTTAGGATCATAATATAGTAAAACACCAGTGTTCTTATCCTTTCATGCCCAGGCAGATGTTTTACGAAAAGCAGGATTCGACGCTCAAAGGATTTCTCACCAATTACCGTACACCGCCCGGGAGAAGAACAGTTGTACAGTGACCCACTTGCGCAGCTGCTAACCACACACACAATATATAGCATGGGCATTATTATTATTAGCTTAGTTCTGGAATAGACATTTTTTTACATATTGCTTTGAGAGAAACCGCATTGGTTGTGAATCCATCCATCTGCCTGGGCTTGTGCCGTGTTTTTGGACAGCACATTGAGCACCTGTCGGGAAAGTAAATCGAGGCTTACATCTGAGGCATTTAGCGGTGACAGCAGATAAGCAGATCTGTCTCTTGTGCTGCTGACAGCTGGGGAATGATAGTGTTCTGTGTTCTGTGTTTCGTGCGCTGCGGATGCTATCAAAGGCTAGTAATGCGTTTCTGACCATCACCGTTCAGTTGACCAATTTGTGAGAGTTTTTTTTTTTCCTCGTTGAGCGTAACACTGTAAATAGTGGCTTGGTGAACGCTGCACCGGCTGTTAATGGCTCCCATATACAGCATTAGGCAGTAAGTGAACATTTTGTCCAGTTAGAGGCATTGAAAATTGACAAGCTGGAGGATGAAAGCCGGTCACTGAAGGCGAGGTGGAGTGTTCTGGGAGGAACAGGGGTTTTAACTGTGGCTCTGTTTACATGCACACCAAAATCTGATCATTATCTGATTCCCGGAAGCTGTCAGATTATTAAAATAACCCTAACCCTAGTTATCTGATGTAAGTAATCTGATTTCCCTTTGATTGTTATGGAAAATTATGCAAAAAAGGGTCAAACTAAGAGACAAAGACAGAAATGAAAGGAAAAAATATTAAAGCTTGAAGGCGGTATTTTAAAATTCATTGCATTTTGATCAAC
This sequence comes from Periophthalmodon schlosseri, assembly GCA_000787095.1. Lineage (NCBI taxonomy): Eukaryota > Metazoa > Chordata > Actinopteri > Gobiiformes > Gobiidae > Periophthalmodon > Periophthalmodon schlosseri. The sequence goes on from KN480861.1 coordinate 18,960, forward strand.
TGATACTTGTCATGAGGTGTTTTTGATGAGCAGATTTCTTTTGTGCACGTAACCACACACCAAAAACCAGATCTCATTATTGGAGTGTGCGATTATTCTAGTTATCTCATTATTACCGCCTATATAAATCTACATTATGGTCTGTACGGTTAGAGATGTGCTCATAATATTATACTTAAATTTGTAAGTGACATACCAAGATAGTCTCACTGTGCTTTTGAATCTCATTTTCAGGGCAGTCCAGGCCCCAGAAGGGAATATATTGTTCATGTTTGTAGTGGTGGGGGAGACCATAGCACTGGTAGGAAACTTACAGACACAGTATTTTGTGTGTCTGTATTATTTCTGCAACATCTAGCCATGCAGCATCAAAATAAAAAGCTATTGTATATTCGCTTTTCTATCCATGGGTTTCAGAATGATGAAAAACTAAGACCGTTACCACAGCGATTAACAGTTTACCACAAAATGTTATATGTTTTTAATAGATTTTTTTTTTTTTTTTTTGCATATAACAGGAAGTTGAAACCCCTGAATTGAACAAAGTGAAAGCTCTGCAGTTAAGGGGTGTGGGCCAATGGCTGGAGCAGCATCAGAACAGCCCCACACAGCCCCAGAGCAGCCTGCCTCAGCCTAAAATAGCGCAGATTGAGTCCAGGCGGAGGACGCGTCAAAAGCAGCGGAGTTGGCTACACAACACACTAGTTACACAACAGAGTATTCTGTTTCTGCTCGGGCTCCTTTGCCTAATGACTGGGCCGACAACTGTAAGCACAAGGTCTGCGTGTGCATGGGTTTCAGAATGAGGAGAATCGAGGACCGTTGCCAAAGTGATTAACGATTTAAAACAAACTATTATCTATAAATATATCTTGTGAATTGGAAAAACTCCTCAAAATGTTGCATGTAACTGAAAGCTGAAACCCATGAATACACAGGCCAGGGGTGGCACCGGGGTTAAGCCGAATCCCCAAAGATTTATGCCCCATTTCAGTGCACATCCAATCTTGACTAAAACTGTTGTTCAGAATGAGGCTTCAATAAAAAAAAAAAATCCATATTAGCTTTTCTAAATCGCTACAGACTGTTATTCACATTTAAACTTGTTTTAAAACAGCAAGGCAAACATGGTAGGGGCTGGGGGGTACGCTCCATTGTTAAAAGGCTCTAAATTAACACATAGCACCCACATTGACGACCTTAGCCCCCCCTTAGCTCCTCCAACCAAAAATGTCTGGTGCCGCCCCTGACACAGGCTCAAATGGCTACAGTATGTGCAACGCTTACTTAAAAATTATACATTACTGCATCAAATTTATATCATTTAATCAGAATCAATGTAATCATATTTAAAACAAGGCAAGATTCTATGGAAATAGAAAGTTAAAGCCATACTTTGGAACATTCTCCAAAACATGCTTTAGTCTATTTTTTGGCTAAAAGTTGTAAAAGAGTAAAAGAGTGTGGCTTTAATATTACTTTTGACCTAACATTAAATACAGAGTAAAAGATCCCTACAATTAATGAGCTGCTCTTTAAAAAGCCTAAATCAAATTCAAACTCTCCCAATCAACTTAAGCTAATCAATACCAGCAGAAAGAGCCAGATCAGCAGCTTCGCAACAAGCTGATGAGGAACAAAAAACATTTTAGCAAATGCAAATATCTTTGGCCCGCATACACACCACTTTAAACCTATTGCTGCAGTGGGGCAGAGGGCCAGGGACATAAAATATAAAATACAATCCCACTGTAAGGTAAGTTTCATCTAAGTCTTATATAGTGGATGAAACCGTGTCTGCTGTTTGAAATGACTTCAGGAAATGACTCGATGTAAATCAATATCACATATCAAATAAGCTGCCACATGTATTAACAGAGGAAGACCTGTACGGTGGCTGTAGCGCTGTTTCCTGTGCGCTGGTCAGACGTCGGTAACAAATGCCCGTAGGAAACAATGATCCGGCCTGTCCCGCTGTGTCCTTATCTCAGGTTGCTTCACGGTGATACTCAATCAGGCTGCACAGATCTGTCCCAGAGCAGGGTGTTTGATTCTCAAGAAACCAGATCTGTGAAGCCCGTCTGAACCGTGGCCCGTGTCAAAACCATCAACACAAATACTCCGTAATACAACAAACTAATCAATAACTTTTTTTTCCCCCCAAGTCAGTGCTACACATCAGTATTTTATTCATTATATGCATTTCGTTTATTCACGATGTCCAGGTGTGGAGCCTGAAGTTGGAGCAGGAGGAGGAGAAGAACAGAGCTCTGACTGAGGCGCTGCAGTCGCTGTCCTCTGAGAACCAAGAGCTGAAGGCGTCTGTGTGCAGGAACAGGAAGTGGACAAGCATCAGCGCACTCACTGAGGATGACTTCTATGATGCTCTGTCAGGTCAGCAGGGCTCTAGCTAGGCTCATTAGAGTTAGAGCTTGTTACATGTATATGGGGTCATCAAGGCCAGAATGTGGGTGTCAGTGGTGGGTTTGAGGGTGCACTGCCCTGTCCTGGCAGTATGTGAGCTTGAAAATCAAACTAACCTCTGCACCACCCGCCTGTAAATAATTATTAAGTATCGAATTTTAAACTTGCCTTCTAACTCTCCCCAGAACAATTTTCCATTGAAAGTTCATTCAGTGAGGCACAGTCCTGTTTCCAGTATATTTCCTTTGGAGTTGTGCTTTCACAGGATTTCTTTTGATTATGCCACTCTGTGTCATCTATACTGTAGTCCATTAGCTATGTGTCTTTCCATCTAAAACACTTTTCCTTTGTCCTCTTCATCTGTGCTCAATGTTGTGATGACACAAATAGACTTTTTGAAATCGTATTTATAGCGGCAGTGAAAACTGCTCATGCAGATTTGATGTTCATTGTACAGTAACTGCCTGGATGTTGTTAGTTATTTCTAACACAGTACAGTTCTATAGTAACTATGACCAGGAGACGAGTTTGCACATGTTGGTGCACTGTGGAGCAGTGTCTCCTAGGAGGCCTTCCATTATTCATAGATGGCCTTAGTTTCTTTTGGTCTGCCTTAATGCTCCAGAGACAAAACTATGCTCTGCATTAATAGAATATGTTCCCATGTCCTGTATCTGTACTGTATTTAAACCACATGACAAATTCAAGGTTCAGTGACCAATTCTAATTCTCTGTCCTTTTTACATAACTTGAGCCTGAGAGATGATGCATAGAAGATATTTTAACATGGCAAACTGATATGTGTCTAAGTAGAGAACAAAATGTGATGCACAAATAGTATTGAAATTTGACTTAACAACACTCTAACTAAAGTAAGTCTTTCAAACTAAGTGCTTTTATTAGCCCAATTACCTTATTCTTATTACTATAACTTTGCTCACTTCATTTCTGTCTAAGCTAATTTGAGTAGGAGAACTTCTCTTCTGTTCTAGAACAATAAACTTGTGTGCCAGTTATTTGGACATTAGTAATTATAATTAGTGTCTACATCCTCCCAGTTTGCACACAACGATCATTGTCATCATCTCTCATTGCATTTGTCTAAGCCTGGTGTGTATGGGCGAGGGAGGGAGGGGGAAGAGGGAGGGGGGGGGGG
>KN480861.1:22549-47163 GCA_000787095.1 Periophthalmodon schlosseri
GGGGGGGGGGGGGGAAGGGGGGGGGGGGGGGGGGCGTGCAGCCGGCACAGTGCAAACAATGTCGGAGGAAATGAAGCCGGTGCGCAGGCCGCTCATTGGAACACAATCCTCAGGTGGGGGTTGTCTGGCAGCACAGGAACTCAACACAAGTGCTTATTTGCGAAGAGTATCGTGCCGGGACGTGGAGCTGTAGTCGCCTTCTGCCGGCCGATCCGACCCGTACGCAGGTGTTGTTTTTGGGCATGATCTGGCAGCTACCCCCCCTCTCCGTTCTTCCACAGAGTCGGACTCAGAGCTGTCGGTGAGCGGTTTCCTGTCTGTGGCCAGTCGCTCCTTTGAAGAGGACGAGGGGAGAGACGCCCCCCTTCTAAGCAGCAGCAGCAGCCTTCGCCATCCCAGCGCGCTCACGGGGCCTACCGGAATGTCAGGGGAGGGTAACCATGGCAACCCAGCAGACCAACACAATGGAATCAAGCAGCACAGGTGGGACGGCGTCTGTTGTGATCTCAGGCTTGTTTACCCGGCTGAATGATGCCAAAGGAGAGGCTGACAGTTTGGCCTGTCATGAGAATCACTAGAAGGATTTATTGTTCGGTACTCAGTATTGGTTTACGTGCATTTGTTTACACAAATTATGAACAGTTTGTTTGCAAATAATCTTCTAATGGTACTACTACCGCACTATTCTATTCATGGGTTTCAGCTTCCTGTTTAGAGGCAACGTTTTGAGTTTTTGAATTGTTAATTACTATGGCAATGGTGCTAATTTTTCATCTCTCTAAAACCCATGGATTTATGAGTTTTATTTATTTACTGATTCATTTATTTTCAGTTTTGGTCAAGAAAAATGCATACTTTACGTAATCTTATATTCTAAACAACAAAACAGCACATTTCAAGTTGTCATTTGTAAAATTGATGTGGTCTAGTTTTAACAGGTTTTGTGTTTTTAGTGAAGACGTGTGCCGATTTTGGTGGTCAGAAACCTGAAAATACTTTAATTTTAGGATCATTGTGTCAGATCCTGCAGCCAATGTACTGATTTACCAAGATATTTTAGTAACCGTATATTGTATTACTTGGTGTCAATGCACAAATAACCACACATACACATACACAATCAGAGTTTCGAAGAGCTCGCCGTACTTGGTTGTCACCTCTTCCTGAGCGACTTGCATACTTGATTGATCACGTGACCAGTTGGCGTGCGGGTCTGATGACAGGGTACAGGGAAACGAACCTCTAAATGGCTACTGTAAGGAGATACCTACTTTCCACTGCTTTGTTTTTGCGTTCTGCTCTTTGGCTCTACTCCACAGAGACCCAAACCATATTTCATACAATACATTCAGCTTCCAGGGATATATTTTGTCGTTAGTACTTTTCGTGACGATTAGGCACTCTCCCTAATTTGCGGATTCTGTCTTGGCTGTCCTTGCTTAATCCAACAAGTGAATCATGAATATTGGATGAGGGAGCCGGAGCGAAGGCAGAGGCATGTGCAGTGGCCATTACAGATTTATGAGCTCTGTGTTTATCTGGGAGTCCTCCTGTCATTTAAAAGTGTCCCAGTGCCAGCTCACCATTGGCTCGGTTAAACCCTGTCAAAACACTAAAAGCTCTCCATCTCGATCATTGGGATTTAAAGGTGCCAGGTGTAACTTTTCTGCTACCTCCTTGTTGTTATGGAGATTTGATTGAATTGCCTAGGATCTAACAGAACATAGAATTTAGGGCTGTCATCAGCTAAAGAAACCCTTGGTCAACTAAAGACATGCCCTGTTGACCTATTAATGAAGACCCGTTGTACATTTTAAATCGCAATATTCATCTAAAACGACTTACCGCATTTTCCGGACTGTAAGTCGCGCTGGAGTATAAGTCGCACCACCCAAAAAATGCATAATAATGAAGAAAAAAACATGTGTAAGTTGCACTGGGCTACAAGTCGCATTTTTTCTGGAAATTTATTTTACAAAATGCGAGACCAAGAACAGACATTTTATCTTTAACCTGTCACCCACGCAAACAATCTACACATCAAATGAAAGCTTACGGCGCTCGTTTTTCGAATATGCAAACCATTTTCACCTGTCATTACCACAGTGCTCACAGGAAAGCCGTTTTTACAGAAAAGCAAAAAAATTGGATTTGGACTTCACTTACCTTTAAGAGCTCTGGTTGTAAAGTGGGGGGACGTCAGCTCTTTAACAGGTTAATAATTTCACATATAAGTCGCATCTGAGTATAAGTCGCACCCCCGGCCGAACTATGAAAAAAAGTGTGACTTATAGTCCGGAAAATACGGTAATAAAAGAAACATGTCTGACTTCCGCGTTACAAAACTGGGGTGCCCAATGGGAGCTGATGTTGCCGTAAAGAGCTCTGTAGCCATCGGCACCTCCTATGGACAGCTGCACATCAGACTAGCGAGTAGCATTTCTTTTCATTTGTACCAAAATGACTACATGATGATGACCTATCATTGATCAAAAAAATAAAACTGAAGAACTAAGTGATTACAGAGCAGTGGGCGTGTACCGGTGGCGGTGAAAACGGGGGTTGATCGGCAATATGGCGTCTTGCTCAAACATGCACGAATCACTCCAAAAACGACTTTGAGAGGGTAAATTAGAAGGTGAAACAGCTATAACCTGGTTAAAAGCTCTGAAAAGTCAATTTTGCATAATAGGTCTGCTTTAATAAGGAAAAGTACTAGGAAAAAGTGCACTTATTTGGAAAAAGGCAGGTTAAACACAGGATTCACTCCCAAATCTTCAGATAATTCACTCCTTTCTGCTGTTGTGAATATAATTCCATATACCAGTAATCGAAATAAAGTAATTTGTCGTAAACAATACAAATTCTACTTTTGGTTGACTAAGGCACCATCAACTGGAGGAGTACAGCCCTAATGGTATTAAACTTGTCTATTTGGTATTTATTTAGTTACAGGTGTTTTTTATGGCTCACAAAGTGCCTAAATACAGATCTAACCTGTAACTTTTCCTGTTCGCGTCGCCTACTTGTCTCCATGGTGATAAAAAAGTTAGCCGTGATGTGTAACATTCTAAGCAAAGCCACAACATCTCCATAGAGACAAGCAGATGACAGGCCCTCCACCAGTAAAGTTCCATATTGTACTTTTAAATTGTATGAAAAAGATAATTAAGAAGTCGAAAATATCGAATTTAACTAATGAAAACGGTGTAGTGGATCATAATGGATATAATTCATAAGATTGTTTCCGTGCTGTCAGTGGGAAAATTCCATCTTTCAAAAAAGTTAGATTTGAACATAATAAAAAAAATAAACAAACAAATGTGGAATTAAATAAGGCATAAACTATTTGGGCTGGTTAATAAAACTGACTTCGCCTAAACACTTGCCAATCGTTTTTCTCATTTTGATGTTTAATGTTAAATCCTATACAAATAAAGCATTAGCCGTATTCAGCATTGTATGTTCGGGTGCTTACAAACGTCTGCCTTATTTTTGCACTACAATTTTGAACCACAAACCACTACATACGAATGCTTCCAGAAATCTCAACCTTTCAACGACACACCACAGCATCCATTAGGCGTCCAAGAAAACCATCCCTCTAAAGGTTATTAGAACACAAAATGGGTCAGACAGACAGCTCTCTCATTCATCACAGGAGCAAACTCAGTATTTGTATTTATTTAGCCGAAATAACCACGCTCTGCTAAAGAGAGACACCATCTGCTGCAGGCGCCACACTGTACAACACTGCACAACACCGCACACTCGAGTTGTCAGCAAGTCTGCAGTGCAAGATGGTGCCGAGTCGAAAACACAGGGTAGCTTGTCTACAAAACATGTGCGCTCAACCTTTTTATTTTAATTAACTCCTGTTTGTAATTTGCAGGTCAAGTTTACCGGCTCCTATGTTCTCCAGAAATGACGTCAGCATCTGGAGTATCCTGAAGAAATGTATTGGCATGGTAAGGGCGAGTAAACGGCTTTAGTTTTTTCTAGTCTTAGTCCATGTCTAGGACCGTCACCATCAATTTTGAAGTCCGATTTATCGCTGAAGTAAATATAGACGATAAACTGTAATGTTGAAACTAATTTATGCCACTGACACAAAAAAAAAAAACGAGCAGATTTAAACCACAAAAACTATTCTAAATCTACAATATTGTTAGAAAATCATGAGCTGCAGTAAATAAACAGCAAAATGAAACACTTTAGTACTAAGTTTGCGTCTGTACTGAGTCAGACAAGTTATTAACTCAACCTTCTATGCCTCAGATCTTATCATATAGCCAAAAAATAACCAAAAAATGTCCCGGTACTGCAAAGAAAATGTACACACAAAAAAATATAGTTTCAGCTTTCATATATTGAACATTAAGGCGATATAGTGATTATCATGACAGACGTAATGTCAACTTGGGTTAGCAGAATGCGCTCAAACAATGTAAACTACCAGTACTACAAGTATCTGTCCTTGTGGAGTGGTTTTAGCCTCACCGAAGTCAATATCCAGGAGTCCCTCGGGATCCTTGTCTTTAACTGCAGCGCCTGATTGGATTTAATTATGCTTATTAATTTCCTAATCCTAATTAATAGCGGTTCATTACTCGGCTCAGTTGGCGCGCAGGTCAGGATAAAATAGATACAACGCCTTTAACTTGCACTGATTTGTGATAAACAGAACTAGTTAATTTTAAACTATTTGCAGAAGTCCAAAGTTATTCCTCACTTACCTTATGCATCCTAATTATTAATTGCTATTTAATAATTTATAAGTGCTTTTCACAACTCTCAGAGATCAGAGCAAAGTTTTGCCGCCATGGTAATGCTAACAACAACTAGCATGCTACGATAACCACGCGCTTTATGATTCCCCGGCAGTAAAACGCTTCATAATTATATGCAGACAGCACAAAGCGTAGGTATTTTGACGTCAAGAGCTGCTCATACAATATATCTGTAAAGGGGCAAGACACATTTTGCTCAAATAAATGGGGAAAAACCCTTTAACACTATACGTTGCCTCAAAATATTTCTTTAAAAGGTCTTATCTGTAAATTCCCAAAACATGAGGTTCTTATTGCAGAGAAGTGATCTTGCAATAGAACATCACCTCGCATGGGAAGCTAACATCATCCCTCAACAGTTCAGACACTCACTTGAATTTGGTCAATATTTTGAATCTTCTGAAACGGGAAAGGTATTTAAGCAAGAGGAAGTTGCTCACTGGATTTGTTAAAACTGTCTGAAACACACCCTCACTTACATCAACCTAAAGCTAACTTCATCTGTCAGTGGTTATAATATATTGTTAACAACTTGAATTGCAAATGAAGAACGAGCTGTTAAGTGTCTAAACCTCAAAGTAAAAGACACAAAAAAGATGCTCATGTCATTGGGTTGTAATAGCTTTAAGACGTAGCATCATTACATCTTCATTTCTCTGCAATGCCAATACTATTTACGATGAACCTGTTGAGCCATATCCTTAGGGGAGTCAGCGGGGGGGACAAAGGGGTGTGTTGTCTTGGTTCCCAGGGTCTTAGGGGCCCAGAATTGGACCCTCTTCCTATTAATTTATGTTAGAGGGGGACCCATGTGAAGCTTCTTCCCCCGGGCCCTACAGACAAAAGTTATGTTGATAAATTGGTTCTTCAGACAGAAAAGTACATGGTTCAGTCAGTTTGAGGTGATTGGATAATCTAAAATTGTCAGGTTATGTTCACGTACTAGAAGTTGATGTTGTCACTCTCTGGGAGATTCATTGTTTTTAAAAGTAGCATTCAAACCTGTGATCCACAAATGTTGAATCTTATCATAATTTGTTAGGTATTGACTCCGGAAGCTTGCCATATTAACTCTATTATGGCTTTAAATCCTTTGAACTGCTTCCAATCACGTGTTTGGATGGAATAATGAATAATGGTACCACTGGGGCTATTGTGAAAAAAATAATTTCACTTTTGTTCATTTGTTCTGACAGAGACGACGTTGAACCTGGTACCGCTTTTTTGTTTAGACCCAGTACCAACAGAGATATTAACCATAACCTGGACAAAACATCTGCGTTTTGACAGTTAAACGGCAAATTCCAATTGATACTTGTGACTGTGACTGATACTGTGACGTGCCGGGGATGTTCTGCACGTATGTCTATGGCGGAATGTTCAGCAGTTACCACGGTGACACAACGCACACATTAGCAGACACTGCCAAATTGTAATACAGTCTGAAAACTCCAGAAAACAATTCAAAACGGATTTAAACTGAACTTTTACCTGAGCCTGTGATCAATACGAGCGTTCGTGGTCGCTGTGGCCTCTACGTGTTTGATTTTCAATAGCAGCTTTTGCAGGGTGAGCCGTAGCGTCGCAGTGGGAGAGGACCAGGAAGCCTTTCAACCCTCTCCTCGGTGAAACCTTTTTGGTCAAATTGTGTTAAAAAAAAAAAGTTCTTGAGTAACAGAGCTGCAGACAGAGCAGTGCCTCCAGTTCGCTTCACCCCCCCAAATCCTAAACCATTGGGATTTTAGAAAGTTACGATGTCACATGATCAAAACCTGCTGATAAAGCCTAAACCCCGTCTGTTGTATAAATATTGCCGAATCTTTTCTTTCTCAGGAGTTGTCTAAAATTGCCATGCCTGTGATCTTCAACGAGCCGCTGAGCTTCCTGCAGCGGCTCACGGAATACATGGAGCACACCCACCTCATCCACCGAGCCAACGCCGCCACGGACTCCATCGAGAGGATGAAGGTACCAGCTCACGGTCTCGTCCCCTTAGGGTTATAAGGTTCTGTCTGAGAGATTGTCTTTTTCCTAATTATTACCTGGTTTGGTTGGATAGTATCTGCGGTAAGTATTTATCATAGTTTTACATCAGTCAAGTGGCAGTTTGTGGAAATAAGTAAAAATGTACACGAAGTAGTAATGAATTTTAAAACGTCATACCTCTGCCTACCTCATCAGCATCCAAAAATTTCATCTAGAGACGATTTATGCGCAAGGAAGTCGGTTGAAACCTTCTTTTAGCAAAATTGAGGTGTTGTCGTTTATTTGTATCAGTCTAATCATAACTATTGTGTAAATTTGATAAGTTTTACCCCTTGTGAACATTTTAGTTGCTAGGTAACACTTAGAGAATTACCTCTACGTGTCAAACTTAGGCCTGTCACAATAATTATTATATCGACTTGCCGTTCAATACATGCTTTTCTTAATTTGACGTAGTATTAGGCCTATATACCGTATTTTTTGGACTATAAGTTGCACTTTTTTTCATAGTTTGGCCGGGGGTGCGACTTATACTCAGATGCGATTTATACGTGAAATATATGTTTTTTTATTCATTATTATGCATTTTTTGGCTGGTGCGACTTATACTCCAGTGCGACTTATACTCCAGAAAATACGGTAATGACATTTGAGCTGTAAATGGCCCAATAATTAACTTACATGACACATTATAGATGCTCCAACAAACTACTTTAGTGTTTCATTGTACAGTTTATATATTGCTGGCCACATTATGTTTCATATGATTCACGTAGCAAAGGGTTTTACTGTGATTCTCCTGTTTGTTATTGTGAAAGTGGTATAAATGCATTTCAATATTATCATTTATTGTGATATTTTCAGAATCAATAAATCGTACTTCAAAATGTATTATCATGACAGGTTTAGTCATACCTGCTGCCCTTGTGAAACCAGTAAAAATTCACCAAATTTCACAAAAATTTGAAAACTAGAAAAAAACTAGGCAAGATTTTTAGTAAAACCTTAATATAATTATGTTATGTTTTCTGTGTTTTAGTTAAATTTATAGTCTAGCCTGTCATATGGACTTTAAAGTTCTGACCACTCATAGAACGCAGTGGAATCTGTAAATGTTTTTAGTCACATAAATCTAAAACCAAACCCTAAAAAGCCTAAACCCTAAAAAAAAACAATCTAAGTGTACAGAAAGTATCCAGGAACAAGAACATATGAAGAACTCAGTGAGTTTCACCAAAAACATCAGATAGAACTTTATAATTCAAAGGGGATCATTTGTACATGGGACAGTATCATCATTACTAATATCTGAACGACTCTAATCTAATTCTACTCCACTGCTGTGTCGGGGCCAGTGCGTGGCGGCTTTTGCAGTGTCAGCCGTAGCATCGCAGTGGGAGAGAACCGGGAAGCCTTTCAACCCTCTCCTCGGTGAAACCTACGAGCTAATCAGGTGAGACGCTCCAGCGAACAAAAGCTGCGGGGGCGAGCCGTTCACAAACGCTCCGTGTACTGTGTATGTTCTGTGCTCTCCGTAAAATATTCGCCGTGGAACTTTTCCGGTGGAGGGTCGATGCGTCGCCTGCTTGTCGCCGTGGAGATGTTATCACTCATCCTTGTTCAACATTATGGCGTTAGTGGCGACAAAGGCAAATCATTTTTCTTCTCTCGTTTTGTAGATACTTTGAAATTTGAATAAATGATTTCTTTGAATTTCCAACATCGAGGGACTAATCATGATTTTGGAAAAGGGAAAGTGACCCACAGGTTTAGCGGTGCGATTCCAGCCCGCGTCCAGATTCCGTACTGGCAGTGCGTCCTTGGGCAAGACACTTAACCCACCTCGCCCCCAGTGTCTGCGTTCACTGGTGTATGAATGTGTGAGTGAATGGGTGAGCGGTTCCTTGATGTAAAACCCATTGAAGGTGGAAAAGCGCCATAGAAAAATGTGACCATTTACCATCACTGCCAGAAAACGACTGCAAAAGTTCATTGTGTCTTATATCCACAAAGTCCACTCAGCTATAACACAAAGAAAGGGAGATTCAGTACCGTAGATTTGATAAGGTTTGCCAATACGGGGTTTATACTACGGCTGCACGAATTTGAGGAAAAATATTGCGATTCGATTTGCGATATACGTTTAAAAAGTAAAAAAGATTGCACATTATAAACAACTCCAGGAGCGTAAACATTTGAACTGAGAAACTAATACGAATCCCACGCATTTCAGAACATGTTTGTGGAGTTGATGTTGATGTTCTTTGAGGAGGAACATCAAAATAACATCTAAATAACTGCAGCCTTTTCGATGTGTTATTTGCACCTAACTCTACACTTGCTAAATACCTTGTCTTTTACCTAATTGATGCCACAGTATCAAAGCCTGTTCCGGTCTCTTCCAGGGAGGATCTGGGTTTCCGGTGGATGTCGGAGCAGGTGAGCCACCACCCTCCCGTCAGTGCCTTCCACGCTGAGGGCCTGAAGGAGGACTTTGTGTTCCACGGCTCCATCTACCCCAAGCTCAAGTTCTGGGGCAAGAGCATCGAGGCAGAGCCAAAAGGACTCATCACACTGGAACTGCCCAAGTGAGTGCACAGGAACTCACTGTTTTGGTAACATTTTATACAAGCTACGTCTAATTAGCCTTGTTGAAGCATGAACAGCAGCTGAGGGTTTATTAAAGGTCTTATATTACGCCAAATTGACTCTTGTGAGTTTTAAGCCATGTTAAAATCTTGTTCCCTCCTCAAAAACAGACCTGGAGTTGTGTTTTGTTTCATTCACACACATTTGAGTGACCCTTTATTATTAGTCTGTCTACATCTCCAAAGCTCAAAATGCTCTGTTCCACCTTGTGATGTCATGAAGCGGTAGTTTTCAAGTTAACAGCTACATTTTATCTTCAGTTCAGTAGAGATTAGCAATTCCAGGGCTGAAATTATCCAAATGATTCTAGTGAAGGTGTGTGGAGTTTAAAAACACAACACAGTGGAGCACTTCCTGTATTACCACATGACATCACAAGGTGGAACAGTGTTTTTTCTGTTTGAGAGAAGAACTCAGCCTAAATATGCAGGGTTTGTGTGTTAAACATGTGAATGAAACAAAACACAACTCCAGGTCTGTTTGTGATGAGGAAACAACATTACAACATAGATCAGAAAATCACGTAATATGAGCTCTTTAAGAATGATTCAAACAGTATTTACTATGAATTAAGCACTTGCTCCACATTTGAGAGTATGACATAATCACATTGTAAAATTTGAAAACCACCAATATTTAAAGTGAGATGTGTTTTGTTTTTTTGTTTTTTTTGGTAAAAGCACAGTTACATCAGTTTGATCAAGTTGGAAGTCAATGCAAGAGTAACTTAATATTTAAAAATGTTCAAAAGAGTCATTTCTGTCGCTACATTTTGCAGGTAGTTTGTGGAGTTGAGTGGATTTCCTCAAGATGTTTTGATTTAATAATTACACTGTGCTGTTGAGAAACCTGCTGTTTGTATTACGAGCCTCAGCTGTTATTTTTACAACTGAGCTCATTCAACTTATCATTTTTTAACTTACTAGAAAATCCTGCTAGTGCCTTGTGCTGCCACAATACAAACATTTCAAACTCGATTTCGATACTAAGGAATGGACTCGATACTCAATACCGATTCTGATACCACGTCGATAATAAAAACAGTCTTTCTTCAGACGAGAGAGGAAAGTTTCATTTCTGTCCTGTGAATGTGACTTTTGTAGTATCAATACCGGCTCAAATGAGTATCTAGTTTTGCTTAGTTTTAGTACCGATTAGTATCTGATTTTCGATACTTTCGACAACCCTGCTACAAACTTACAAACTGAAACTTAAACAAACTTAAAATATGAACCAAGACTGCGCGATTACCCGTTTTTATTTTTTTCCTCGCGCTCAAAAACGTTCCATGTTTTTGTCTGCGGTTCATTACCTTCTCTCGTTTGACGACCAGTGCCATTTGTCTTCCCAGATATAATGAAGCTTACACCTGGACCAACCCCACCTGCTGCGTCCACAACATCATCGTGGGTCAGCTTTGGATCGAGCAGTACGGCAGCGTGGAGGTCATCAATCACAAGTAATCCGCCGTTGTCTCGTATCGCCGTTGTCTCGTGACTGTTTATTTGCTAACGCTCGCTCTCTACTCTTCCTACCGAGCCTCGAGCTGCTTTGAGAGTCACTGTACGGGATTGATCTCAGGAGCAAAACTGGGACAGCTTCCATTAGAATAGCAGAGTAATTAATGTTTGAGAGGCCGCGGCGGAGAGGGAGCGGTGAAAGAGAATGAGTAAACAGTGTGCGGCTGTGTTTTCAGGACCGGGGAGAGGTGCAGCATGACGTTCAGACCCTGTGGCCTCTTTGGGAAAGAACTTCATAAAGTGGAGGGCTACATCTTAGATAAAAGGTACCGCTGTGTGTAGAATGAAGCGCGGATTTACGCGTTAAAAGATCACGATAAAGAATCACGTTAAAGCTACGTTCTGATCTATGTTGTGATGTTGTTTCCTCGGCACAAACAGACCTGGAGTTGTGTTTTGTTTCGTTCACACATGTTTAACACACAAACCTTGTACATTTAGGCTGCGTTCTTCTCTTTTAAAGTACTGATTTTAAAGTACTGATTTTAAACCATTGTAAATGAACATGGCTCATCTTGAACTGTTTTTGAGCAACGATAGAAAAACAACCCTTTGGTTTAGTCAGTTGCTTCTATGTGATTCTGGAGCTGGTCGATGTGACGTAATATTGACCATAATTTTATTTTTGACTCGATGTTTTCTGGTCTTATTAAAAGCAAATAAAAAATGTCTTTCAGTATAAAACTTCCTGAACATAAACAAATACTTTCCTCACTTACCTTATGCATCGCTAGCATGCTAATTATTCCCCAAGATGAGTTTGCGAGCGTATTTCAGAAGTTTCAGAGACCAGAGCGGAGTTTTACCGTCACGATAAAGCTAAGAACAACTAGCATGCTAACCGTGCACTTCCTGATTATCGGGTACAGAGCCTTTAATCGCCATTTAACACAAAAAAGCGCCATCACTGACAGTTAGAAATGCCTGAATCTTGATGTTGATTTAAATGTAAGTAATTGCACAGTTCTATATGATACTCATCCAGCAAAAAGTCTAATTTGTCCAAGAATTGTAACAGCAAAGACATTATAGAAGCATAATGTCTTTTTTAAATGGATAGGAAATATCATGCAGGCTTCTTTCCTCAAATAGCAGCTTTTACAACACACAGCATGGAGCAAGGGGTGTTTTACCGAGCTAGAACAAACAGGTTCAGGGCCTTCCTCCTAACAACAATACACAGGAAAAGTGCTGTAAAACCGTGTGGCAGTGTTACTCACAACCATTTATTTTCAGCAAAAAGAAGCTCTGCGCGATCTACGGCAAATGGACCGAATGTCTGTACACGGTCGACCCCGCTGCGTTTGAGGCCCACAAAAAGAGCGACAAAAAGAATTCAGATGACAAAAAGGGAAACAAACAGGTAAAGCTCCGAGCGGTGAGTGTTTCTTCTGGTTAACAAGTGTTTACTGATATAAGATGTTTTATGAGGAATGTATAAACAAAGGCATTTATATCTAGGGTTTAGGATCCCCATAATGAGCTCTGTTTTGGTTTAGGCTCAAGTATGGAACAAAACGTACCGTATTTTCTGGAGTATAAGTCGCACCAGCCAAAAAATGCATAATAATGAAGAAAAAAACATATACTCGATGTGATTTATATGTGAAATATAAGTCGCACCCCTGGCCAAACTATGAAAAAAAGTGCGACTTATAGTCCGGAAAATACGGTACATGGATTTTAAAAGTGCAGACATATCACCTTACAACTTTACTTACTTTTAAAATTCTTTCTTATAGATTAGATTGTAAAAGAAAAATTCAGTTCTGTCGACTGGACTGGACTGAGGGATCACACTGATATAGATTATATTATCAAAATTGGAGTTTTTGATGTCTTCAAAACAGTAAATTTGATCTTGTAGACACCTCTGGTCATAACCAAATCCAGTACAATAAAATGAAAAAAAAACCCAAAACAAAACATACCACAGATTTGTTAACACATGATTATTGATTACATAATGTAGCCTGTAGGGGGCGCGTGCATTTATGAACTTTATGCCAGTAACAAGCCCTGGTTGCTTCTGGGAAAACATAAGACGCCAAATACAACAACAACACATTATGTAAAACCATACAGAAAAAGGACTGTTACACTGTCAGGCCTGATATTTTTAGTTTAAAGTAACTTTGGCTGCTTCCTGTGGACAGAGCTGCGTCGATGAGGAGCCTGAAGAAATGCCCCCCCCTGAGGCAGAGACCGTGCAGGTCATCCCCGGCAGCGAACTCATCTGGAAAATAACACCACGACCGGAGAACTCTTCAAAGGTACGAGGCGGACATTTCAAATCACACGGAATTTGTCGCCGGGCGAGATCGCGCTGTAATTTGAAACGGAGCTTGTGCTTTTTCCCGGCAGTACTATGCCTTCTCCACGTTCGCCATGCAGCTGAACGAGCTGGAGAAAAGCATGGAGGGAGCCATACCCCCCACGGACAGCCGGCTCAGGCCTGACATCAGAGCCATGGAGAACGGAGATATCGGTAAGACCGGTCCGGATCCGCCCTCTCCTCCACCGCCTCCGCTGACCCTCATTTCATCATTTATGTGTGGTTTTTTTTCAGATCTGGCGAGCGCAGAGAAGAAACGACTTGAAGAAAAACAGAGAATGGCTCGGAAAAATCGATCAAAGTCATCAGAGGAATGGAAGAACAGGTTTGTGGCTGTATTATATAACGTAAAAGCCTCAAGTGTAGAATGGCATACTAACTACCTTTATGTTATGCTGCGAACGTCTTTACCCTCGCCTTTATTATCACTGAGAAGGAACGGTGCCCTAGGACCAAGGTTTGATTGGATTTCAGCTTTGTTGTCTGTTTGTTCTGCAGTGATGTGCTGCACTACACTGCCCCCTGTAGGCCAAAGTCCATTACAACATGTGTGATGTCAATAGGATGTTTTTAAGTATAACAAACTTAAAGAAACTGTATGTAGCCTGTTTAAAATAAAGGTATAACACTCATAGCTGAACCTGGGTTTTTAGCGAAAGATCAGAACCGCCAGAATTCACTCACTGAGCTGCAGAGGGGTTTAAGTAGTGAGGATTCAGACCAGAGAGGGTCCTTTTAGGTTTAAACCAACTGGATTTCAACATTGAAACTGGCAACACAAATCAGAGACTCGTGCGAGGCTCATTCTGTTTTCTGATTGGATAAATGTCTTGAGAACCAAAACATAAAAACACTAGTTATAATAAACGGGTCATTATGTCCAAACAATTCTAATGCTGTTTTATTCTATCAGTAAAACTACATAGAGTCAAGTTTATGAATCTCAAACCAATACATGCAGTTCCTTTAACACGTGGGTTTGGTTGTTTTTATTGCTGCTTTTATTATCGATACAGAATGTTCACAAATTGTCCATTTTCCAGGTGGTTCCAGCAGGGATCCAACCCTCACAACAAAGCTCAGGACTGGCTCTACTTAAAAGGCTACTGGGACCGGAACTACTCCCAGCTACCAGACATCTACTAACAGAGCGCACGTAACGCTGCTGCCTGGACTGCTGAGAATGGCAGGGTATGTTATTAAAAAAAAAATAAAAATCAGCAAAATGAAAAGAGGAAAGGCAAACACTTAATGTGATCTGTGAAATATAAAGCACAAACTCTATCACGGCCCCGGGTCACTTATAAATATATTTACTATGAAGATACTAGAATGTACTGTAGCCTTTATTATAAAATATTATATTGTTGGGAGTGTTCACGTTTCTCGTTTTGTTTGACTCTAGTCCAGGCTGTACTTTATCCAAGCTTTAAGGGAGAGCATGATGCGTTGGTCTATTATTTCATGTTTGTAGCTTTGATACCA
This sequence comes from Periophthalmodon schlosseri, assembly GCA_000787095.1. NCBI lineage: Eukaryota > Metazoa > Chordata > Actinopteri > Gobiiformes > Gobiidae > Periophthalmodon > Periophthalmodon schlosseri. Next base: position 37,315 of record KN480861.1, read on the forward strand.
CTACACACACAGTAGTGGAACGTGACGACTTCTAATACATTTGCCTTTAACGTGATCTTATTGTGTAGATAATGAACTTACTGAATGTGGTCAGGTTTACTGCACAAGCCAACGAGCTGGTCCTGTTTTATACAGTTGTAATAAAGTAGCAAAATGTAACAAACTAAAATTGGATCCTAAATTCTGTACAGAGAGTTACTGCTTTGTACACGATCTACAGTCTACCTTCTTTTCGTGAGTAGCGCCTCCTACAGGTTTGGGATTGTGTGTGTAAAGGTCTTGCCATATTTGAGAACATTCCCTGTGTTCTGTGCATTGATGTTTGGAGCTGTATAAGACTAATGCATGTGTGTCATCGTTTTAACTATGCAAGCCTTACCTCTTTACGACGCACTGAAGATCCTTTGGTTTTGTGAATAGCTGCTGTTATAACGGTTTGGTAATTTATCAGAATTTCTATTGTAAAATAAAAGCTTATGAATTGAATGAGTTTGTTTTACTTGACACAGATCACAGCAACACAACACACGGCCTCTGATGTGCCCGTCTGCCAAATAAACGCCGCTCAGAAATCACTCTCATTAGCGCCAGAAAGAAAGAACATTTAACAATATTTAAGTTTATTAAAACACAGTGAAAAACACTGTTAAGGTGGCATTATTGTACAGGCACATTGTCACATGCCTCTTACACTACTTAAATACAAAATACTCAAGTCTGTACAACACTGAAGTCAAGATGACAGTTACTACACTGAGACATTCAGGTTCACTTGATTGCTGTGGAATACTTTGGATATGTCTTTACAGAACTGAACTTCTGAGAGTTCACATCAAAAGTACAATATACAACCCGTCCCTTTAAAAATGTAAAAGTACTAAATAAGGACATTTCTAAAAAGGTATCGTCTCAATTTGTCTGTTACCCGGGTAACATAAAACTTACTGTAACAGTTGCCTGTACAAATCTTACTTAATATTGCACACATAAATATTATTGGCATGTGGTTCAAAAATAAATAGACGAAATTATAAAATAGAAATTTGAACGGCATCGCTGCCTTTTCCACGATAACAGTGAGGTACAGAGTCGTCCTACGGCGGCGCTGGGGTCCGCACTGACGCCAGCGCTGAGTGGATGCGCACGTGTAACCTGTTCTCAAAGTCATAGCCTGCATAGTCCTCCTACAAACACAACACTGTATAATTTAATGTTTTCTGAGAAACACAAACATTTCACCCAAAAAGAAATAAAAATAACTATACCTTAGCCTGAAGCATTAGCATTCGACCCCTCGCTGCCGTCTGTGGACAGAACAATTCAAGATTAGATTTAGACTTAGACTTAAACTATTGATCCACAAGGGAATGGCTTAAAAACATATCTATCTTTTTGTGATTAGTGTATTAGTTTAAACCAAGACCAAAACAAGTCCACTTCTATTTACAAAGAAAACTTTTGTCCAGTTGCCAGAAATGAATTTTTATTTTTACTATGGATCAAACCTGGACGACTGAGGTATTACACAGACATCTTTTTAAAATGATCAACAAAAACACTGTAAATCACCGATATGTTGACAATGTTGTGACACAAAGTTCACCCCTAAATCGTAAACACCATAGAAAAATACCTCTGGGTTACTCAGGAGCACACAGGCCAGTTCATAGCAGGAGTAGGGTTGTACGTAGGAGTTGGTCAGACAGCCCACCTCATCTCTCGCAGCTAAATGAAAATACTGACAAAATGGTTCACGTTAAAACAAGAAACGGTCTCATTGTTGCATTATTTTAACTTTTACCTGTATGGCTTCTTTGGTATTGTGAAGAGATTTGTTGATGGCGCCCAGCAGTAAGTTCTTCAAGCCCGTAGAGGAGGCGTCGTCTATCCCCTGCAAGACTGGACGAGTAAGAAAGATTTCAGTTCCAGTTTGCGTAACACGAGTTCGGCGCCGATTTCGCCGCTCACCTTGTGTCATGGTTTGCAGTTTTGGCTCGGAGCAGTTGGCCAGAGCTTTCCACAAAGCGCCGATTTCGCCGCTCAGGCCGCCGTACCTTGTGTCATGGTTTGCAGTTTTGGCTCGGAGCAGTTGGCCAGAGCTTTCCACAAATACAAAATCTCGATCACTGACAGGATGCACAGCTCTTTGGTGACGTTGGGGCTGCGTAGTTTCTCTGCCTAAAAAAAGAAAAAAACATTTATGCAAAGTTGATACAAATGTTTACAGAATTTCTGTGCAAAAAACTGAAACATCTTGGCTTGAAAATATTTTTTGCTTTAAAAAAAAATTGATTTTCTTTCACCAGTAGAAGACAGACGTGAAACCTGTTCCCTCCCTCGGCCTTAGTTCAGACCATAAACTGTATAAAGCAGTGAACTAAGTGAGCGTGACGTGACCCGAAGTGTTTCGCTCCAGTCAAACGAAGCTCATCGAGGCTGGAGCAGTTATAGCGGTGAATTTGGAGCCGAGTTCCATATTTGGAATTCTGACCGTGAGTATCATAGCAACCAAATAGCCAATCCGGAGCGAGGCTGTTGAAGGTAACGCCCCTTCCCGCCCACACCGCTGGTTTAGTAGGGAGCGGGCGCTTAGCAACGCTGTCAATCTATTGCTAAGCTAGAGTGAGCGACCTTGGAGAAAAAAGGCGCCTGATTTGTTTGTTGTTAATGCTCATATCTTGATTTACGGACACAATAGCGAAATAAAAACAACAGGATCACGTAGAGCGGGTTAACACGAGCGAAACGACGAGCCTGACAGCAGCAGAGAAAGGGGCGACAGTTTCTCAATAGAAAGTGAGTTAGAGCCAGAGTCGATGGAGCCGGAAACAGTCTGTGCTCACTTCCTATTGTGAACGCGGGGGCGAGCGGGTTAGCGGTGTCCGTTTATATATAGTCTGTGGTTGAGGCTCACCTGTGCTCTCTGTTCTTCTTCTGCAAAAAACTGGCACACCATCAGGCAGAAGTAGCATTTAGTGGTGTTATGCAAGAATAAAACCAAAATTTGACTGTTATCTGATTTCTAGAGCTTTAAGAAGAAGATTACTCACATCAGATTGTGCAGTTTACATGTCATTTAAGTAACCAGAGAGACAACAATCAGACGACTTTTGCCCTTTTCATTTTAGTGGTGACTCATGACTCCAGAAATCAGATATTAGTCAGATTGTGACTGTGCATGCAACTGCAACCAGTGTCTAACATCTTACACATTGTAGCTTTAAAAGGTGCACTGTGTAACTTTTCCGGAGGAGGTTCTGCTGCCTACTCTGTATTGAATGTTCCAGTGTGGCATTAAACGTATCCATCTTGTCTTTATTTAAACGTGGGCGTTTTTGTCGAGCAAAATACCTCCTCCACAGGTCTGACCTACAGCTCGGCCTGGTTCTGTCACCTGCTTGTCTCTACAGAGATAAGTTTAATGTAATACTCTGGTTTTAACACACTTTTAAGCAAATGGTGGACTCATATGTAATAAACTATAGACTGTATATCTAAATGGCCACGTTCCAAAGAGGAAGTGAGCATGGGTGCACTTCCGGCTCCATCGACTCGTAAATCAAAACATGAACTTTAATAACGGGCAAATCAAGCGCCTTGTTTCCCCGAGGTCGCTCCTGTTAGCGTTAGCAACAGGTTTGATTGACAGCGTTGCCAAGTGCTCACTCCCTGCTAAACCGGCGGTGCGGGCGGGAAGGGGCGTTACCTTCAACACCCTCACCCCCCAGACTGGCTCTTTGGTCGCTATGATACTCGCGATCGGAATTCCAAATATGGAACTCGGCCCCAAATCGGCCCCTATAACTGCTATAACTACTGCGGGTGACATCGCACTCACTTAGTCCACTTCTTTATACAGTCTATGGTTAAAAGCTGACAAAGATGTAAATAATTCATACGACTTGTGATATACATTTCCCAAACTTACTCGCTTCATGGAAAACAACTCGATCTGGTTATTCTTGCGTTTGAACAATTGTGCAACATCCTTGAAGACGGCCACGGCTCCCTCGAGCTCACCGCTGGCTCCCTGACACACTGGGGTGGGACAGTGATATTCACAGTTAATTACAGCCAAAAGACGAGACCGGGGCTTTCGGCGGTACCTCCGGTTAAATAGGCGTAGTAGCACTGAGACCAGCGGGACTCGTTCTTCAGCCGCTCAAAGGCCCTGTAGGCGTCTCCAAAATTCAGCTCGATCATGCTGCACCAGCCTACACAGAATGATAATTAGGTATGAGAATGCAGATAAACAGATATAATAATACGTGGGTTGTGTTGTCTGGAAAAAACATTACGACGGCCGACGGGAGAAGTGAAAGTCATTGCTTCGCTGTGGCGCCTGTACGTGGGCGACACGGTGAAGCAACGTCCATGAAGTACGTCAAAATGTACCCGGAGTCATTTTGTTTACTGCATGTTTGGACACACCCTAAAGAAGCAGGATCACTCACACAAGTCCTCGTTTGGTCCTGTTCTAGTCGTGGTTTAGTTCGAAATATAGCGCCATTTCATTCCAAAACATTAATAGTTTGTGATATTTAAATTGCTGATACAGACGTACATCAACATTATCATTTCGCTTCTGCATTTTACAAAACAAAGTTGTGGCAGCACTTTAATGTTGTTTATTTAGAAAGTTGATTATCTCAATATATCCCTCAGTGTAATCCCTCAGCCGTCCAGGTCTGATCTGAAGCGACTTGGATGAGCAGCGAAACGTCTTCACTCCTACAACTTTTTGTCTAGTTGACAGATTTTACTTTTGGCTTTTACTATTGTATCATGAGCCATGTTTTGTGTATTAAATCGAATCATGAGGGACCCTATGATTCCCAGCCCTAATGTGCCTGTACCCCCCAGTTTCCCTCATAAAACTTTCAAAATGCTTGGACCACCATCCATCCATTTTCTTCTGCTTATCTAGGACAGGGACTCCCAGGCTTCCCCCACCCCAGACACTTCCTCCAGCTCCTCCGGTGGGACCCCAAGGCGCTCCCAGGCCAGCCGAGAGGCATAGGCCCTCCAGTGTGTCCTGGGGTCTTCCCTGGGGCCTCCTCCCGGTGGGATGTACTCCATCTCCCCAGGGAGGCTCTTCTGTATTTTTAACCCTGGAGAACCCACGGGGTCAAATTTGGCCACAGTTAATTGCTGCTGCCCAAAATGATCAAACAAAAAAAATATGTCAAATTTAACTTCAAAAGCCCAGAGTGCCACTTCTGGCCCCTGCATAGAGACACCTAGTGGATGAATACTGAACTAAAATGAGCCAGAGTGGTAGTGATTTTGGCCTTGTGTTCTTGTTTCCATTGGCCAATGTGTGTTTGTACATTTGAAATTCAGTTCTAACATGCAACAAATAAAGCACAAAAAGAACATTGTCTCATGTCTCATTGTATCTGTGGTTGACTGATTATTTTCCTAAATTTAAAATAGTTTGCATTGACAGATCCTAAATTAGGGAATAAAGGGTTAAAATTGAAAAAGTGGATATTTCAGTGTTTAGTGAACTTATAGCAGTAATTTAATGCATTGTTCATAATTTTCCAAAGAAGAAAAGGGTTCTTGGGTTCTCCAGGGTCAAAGTCCATATAACCTCATAACTCATTTTGATCTTTTTAGAACTTAAATTAGCTTCACCTGCAGCTCATCAACAGCTCTCACACAGACTAGTCCGTCACTACTATAGCAAAAGAAAAAGAAAAACTCTCAACTGGACAAATCGTTGTAGGAGTGAAGACGTTTGGCTGCTCATCCAAACCACTTCTTCAGCTCTGGTCAGATTATTGCCTTATATCTATCTGAAGGGAGGAGCTAACTACACTGAAACTCGAGCTTCAGATATTGCTACTATAGAAATTAGGGTCAGGTTAAATCTTAAAAATAACTTAATTATGATGATGGAAGAGTCACCAAGATCTAAGGCCTTTGTGATCAGCAGTGGTCCACACCAGAATGTGCAGCAGCTGATCCAGGTGGTCATAAAGTTATGCTAGATCAATAATAACAGAAGTAAAAAGTACCTATTTCATATAAACACACATGCTGAATCTCCCTTTGACCGGAAGCCAGGTCTAAGGCGCCGCTGAAGGACGTCAAGGCGCTGCCGATCTGGCACTGGGAAAGAACAACAAATACAACCGTGGATTAGACCGACAAACAAAAAGCAGTTTGTTCATTTCGTTTACAAGGTCTTACCTCGAGACGCTGGACCCTGCCTTTGAAAAACATGAACAGGGAGGAGTTGGGATAGGTGGCCTCTCGCTGTTGGAGAATCGATCGAGCTTCCACGAGTCCCGCCTGTGTGTCGGCGCCGTCCAGGGCGAAGAACGGCTGGACGACTGTGTGGTACCAGAGCAGGGCCAGGCTGGAACAGAGAGAGACAGTGGCTTAAGTCAAGACTGGAGGTTTTTACGGTAGAGAAGGTAGAGAATAAGGAGATTATAGCAAGGCATGTCACGATAACACATTTTGAAGCACGATATACAGCTTGAAACCATTTTTTGCCACTGACACAAAAACAATAACGCAAGATAATCCCAGTAAACCATTTTTAAATAGGCAGTTTCATTAAAAGGCCTGAGCTACAGCAGAATGAATGCGGTAATTAGATAGAAGTCACTTATTCTAAGATCTACAGCACAAATCTTATCGTATTACAACTAAAACGTCAAAAATCTCACCGCTTTTGCAAAGAAACTGTACACACGATAAATACTGAGCCCCAAAAAATATTGTTCCAGCTTTCACATATGGAACGATAAGTGGATAAAGAGGGATAAAGACATCACGGGAAATATAAAGGTCAGGCAGTTTACAAGAAATGTAAAAAATAACATATATGAGTAGCGCTGCAACAATTGGCAAGAACACTTTTAACTACCGGTGATCAACAAATAAAATATAAACATCTGATTTGTATCAATAATAACGTTGGATTTTTTTGTATCTAGAGGCTTTTCGTCAGTTAAACACATTTAAAACATGGATAAAACTGATTGTTTGACTAATCGACTACTACAATAACTGTTTGTTGCAGCCCTATATGGGAAGGATACGCAACGAAATAATAGACAAAAGCCACGTTGTTAGCCTCTTCTTTATCAGTCAGCCCCAGGGCAGCTATGGCGTCAGGAGTAGCCAGCGCCACTGATTGTGCAGAGTAAATGACTGATGAAAAGTAATGAAACTTTGAGTGTCCATAAAGTACTACCGTATTTTCTGGACTATAAGTCGCACTTTTTTTCATAGTTTGGCCGGGGGTGCGACTTATACTCAGATGCGACTTATATGTGAAATTATTAAAATATATAATTTCACATCTTCGCTATTGTCACACAACCACGCGAGGGCGCTCTAGGCTTGTACCAGTATCTACTACGAGGCGCGGTGCTTCATCTACCCCCGGAGTTGGCGGAGTTGTTCAGAAGCGACACTGAGGATGAAGAATTCAATGGATTTAGTGATTTGGAGTGAGATCGAGAGTTTGATAAACTTGTTAGCTTGTTTTTTATGCTTTAGTCTGATTAACTGTAAATATCTTACGTTAACACCAGACACGTGTTCAGTTCGTTGTCTGTGCTTCATGTAGCTGAATAAATATAAATGTGTTACGTTAGCGTTATGTACTGATATTCAGCCTCTTGTTCTCCATTTTATTGTTATTATTATAATTTGCCTTTAAAGATAAAATGTCTGTTCTTGGTCTCGGATTTTGTCAAATAAATTTCCCCAAAAAATGTTTCTTATAGTCGAGTGCGACTTATATATGTTTTTTCTTCATTATTATGCATTTTTTGGCTGATGCGACTTATACTCCAGAGCGACTTATAGTCCGGAAAATACAGTATAAACAACATCCCTGTGTGTATAAATGAACTTAAAAAACATAATAATAATATTACAATTTATCTCATTATAGATGTTTACTTTAATTCTCAATGGAATTTGCACAACAACGGGGTTGTGGGGGGGGCATAACCATTAGCGCTAGCATTTATACTTCAAATATAAAATGAATTGTAGTGAAGTCTCCTTGCCCACGTCAAGTATAGATTCCTCATTCTGTAACAACGCTCGTCTAACTTCTCGCCTAAAGCGCTAGAGTCCAGAGGGGCAAACACACTCACTCACATACTCACGTAGCTAAGGGGGCCTTCATGTCCTTACTTTCGCTGGCGTAGGTGAGCGCAGACAGGCCCTGGTGGCGGTCGCCGGGGAAACCCAGCAGGTTGACGATCTTGAGCAGGTGCGGGGGGACCATGGAGATGCAGAGGTGGAAGAGGCCGTAGCCGAAGCTGACGGAGCCTTTGAGCCGGTCCAGGGCCTCCGCGCTGATGGCGCGGGGGCGCACGGAGGGGCCGGGGCCGGGGGAGGAGTTGCGGCTGGGGGGGTCCGAAGAGGAGGAGGAGGAGGAGAAAGGGGGCGCTGCGGGCTGCTCCGACGCTCTCCTCCTTTGGCCTTCCTGCAGGTGGGTGATGTCACTGTAGCATTTGTTGTACATTTTCCAGGCTTTGCGGAGGGTCCAGCCTCCTTTGATATACGCTGAAAAAGTATTTAAATTTGAGTTTTAAAAAGTTGTTAAATTGGAGAAAAAGTTGTTAAATTAGACTAAACGAGTGGGAGGATTCTTAATATTATCGTATCTTATCTAGTATCTTTTTATCATCTTGCATATTTTGGCCACTTGACTTTGTGATGTCACTAGGTGGTGATCCTGAAAATGCTCCTTCGTGTTTGTTTGTTTTTTTTTTATTTAGATGTCTGTGTAATTCCTCAGTCGTCCAGGTATGAGCCAAAGTAAAAGAAAAATTCAAAATCTGTCAAAAGGACAAACAGCTGTAGTTCTGATGTGAAGAAGCGGCTTTGGATGAGCAGAATTTTTCTTTTACTATTTTTTTTTTTTTTATTACTTTTAACAGGCTCATCCGGATCATTTCTGAGCCAGTATTACTTTCACCAAGACGCATTTGAATGTAGAAGTTGGCAGGTATCGATCTTAAAATGTCCCAGTGCAAAACATACCATTTATAATATTATTTATTCTAGATTTTCTTATTCCAGATATAATATTTTTGCTTTATTTTACTTACAATGAGGGTAACATATGTGTGGTTAGCAAGGAAGGATATGTCCAAACAGTAAATGAACCTACTCCAAAAAAAAAAAAACTGCTTTAGGAATGTTACCCATGATGTTTAAATAAAGATGAACTTCACCCAAAATAGTTTTCCCATAAATTATGTGGACACAGAGCACCAAATTAGGTCTGTTACAGCAGAACACATAGAGTGATGCATGTTTGTCCGCAGTGGAGGTTCAGACTGAATTATCTGCGTTCATAAATTGTCTCTCAGGCTCCACAGACGTGAAGCTAAAAATAGGTCGTCTCCTTCTACCTGAAAGTTCTTGTTTGATGAAGGACAGCACGGCCAGATAAACCTGACAGTCTGCGATGATGATCTGCCTCTGGAGGCGATCCACTGCTGCCACTCCTGACCTCTGAGAGTCCATCTGCAAACACACACACACACACACACACTCAATATATTAAAGATCAACATCACTTACTGACCTACAAACTATACAGGCCTCTCACCACCGCTGTTTAACACTAAAGGTCCTATATCACACAAAACTGACTCTTCTGAGCTTTAAGTCATGTTATAATGTTGTTACCTCCTCAAAAACACACCTGGAGTTGTGTTTTGTTTCATTCACACATGTCTGAGTAACACTTTATTATTAGTCTGTCTACATCTCCAAAGCTCAAAATGCTCTGTTCCACCTTGTGATGTCATGAAGTGGTAGTTTTCAAGTTAACAGCTCCTTTTACCTTTAGTTCAGTAG